>JBBPFJ010000272.1:0-33063 GCA_037975025.1 Excoecaria agallocha
TATAAGGTTTGAACTTCTAATTCTCCTTTGCCATGTCAAAAGAGATGTTTGAAAGGGGATAAAAATGCCCCAATTATAAGGTAAAAGCCCCTAAGAATATCTTATCTTACATACTGATGTGGAGGAATTGGGCTGCAATACTTGGAGCATTTAGATTGGGCCAAGCATCATTGATGTTGTTTTATTTTATGGTACAGACTATTTTGGTCATAACTTTTTCTACAAGTGTTAGATTTTTTATTATAATATATTTTTGAAAAGCTTGTTTCAAGACGGTCATTTGTTGCAGAGCTTTGCTTGAGTAACAACATTTTTGGGCCCAAAAAATAATGTTTAGGTTGCCATTTTTCAGTTTAAAATTTTAGAGTTTTAGGATTTTTCAGGGACATTTGGTCTTTTCTTGTTTTCACTCATATAAATTATTTTCTTTCCCTAGTTCAAGTGAAAGGAATCCATATCTTAATCACATAATTAAATATTAAGTTTAATTGTAATTATTTACTATTTATTATTTTTAATTAAAACTATGGAAAATCCTAACCACTCTCTTTATATACCAAAACTATTAAAAGTTTCATATCACAAAACACAATCTTTGGTAATACCCAACATGTATGAGCCATAAAATGCTCGAAAAGTACTGTAAATACCTATTTTAATCATAATAATATTTAAAGATATTTTTCTAATATGCAATAAAAGAAGTACAAAATATTTAAAAAGCAAATATTTTTCACACAATGTCACTGCTATTTTCCAGCTAGAATCGTGTATAGAACTATTCCATATCTAGCTTGTTACACCAAATTCCCTACCAAGATAAGCAAGAAATGTTGGATTCTAACAATAAGCAAAAAAGAGGCAGATCTAGATTTTAGCAATTAAAATTAAATATATAGCAGAAAGCAGAGGGTAAAGAGATGAAAAATAAAAGAAGGAAGAAAGATTTATTGATCACCAAAAAGGAGCATATCTGGGAAAGATCAAACGGTGAGAGACCTGCTAATCTCGGCAAAGAATTGACCAAAGAACTTACCAAAGAATAGAAAATGGCAGAGAGTAAAAAGGAAGAAGAAAAATGAAAACGGAAGAAACACAAAAGATCAAGCAAAGAAAGACTTACCAGTCATCGAAAAGTGGCAGATCTGAGGAAGATCGGACGGCGAGAGAAAATGCAGTACGTAAAGATAAAAAGAAAAATGGCAGATCATAAACAGAAAAAAATAAAAACAAAAGGAAGAAACACAAAAGATCAAGCATAAAAATATTTACGGGTCACCAAAAAGTGACAGATCTGAGAAAGAACGGACGGCCATAGAAAGTGGCACAATGTGGAGAGAAGAAGAACAATGCCAGATCATGAAGAGAAGAACATAAATGATAGAAATAGGATTTTTTCTTATATATATTATGTTTTAGCAATGAAAATTCAATTTCGTTGCTAAAAGTAATACCTTCACATAATTCAACTATAAAATAGCAACGAAATTTAAATTCCATTGCAAAAATAGCAACAGACTTAAATTTCGTTGCAAAAATAGCAATGGAATTCTGTTGCTATTTTACAATTGAATTAAGTGAAGCCATTATTTTTTGCAACAAAATTTTATTTTTGTTGCTATTTTACAGTTGAATTATGCGAAGGCATTATTTTTAGCAACAAAATTAAATTTTGTTGCTATTTTTAGCAACGAAAATTAAGTTTTGTTGCTAAAAATAATGCTTTTGCATAATTCAACTGTAAAATAGCAGTGAAAATTAAATTTCATTGCAAAAATAGCCAAGAAATTTATTTTTGTTGCTATTTTAGCAAACTGATTATATATTTTGTTGCTATTTTTAGCAACATAATTTAAATTTTATTGCTAAATTTCGTCTCAAATTTTTTTCGCGATCAACTACCGCCATAATTTAGCAATGAAAATTACATTCTGTTGCTAATTTTCATTGCTATATTTTGGCATTAAAATCTCCCCCCTCCCCTTTTTAGCAACGGAATACAACCATTTTTGTATTCCATTGCTAAATCCCTAAAATTTCAACCAATTTTAGCAACGGAATTGATTTTTCATTGCTAAATAGCAACGAAATTGGTATTTCATTGCTAAATTAGCAACAGAATGAAATTCGTTGCTTTTTTCATTGCTATTTCATATTTTCTTATAGTGTATATAGCGGATCCTAATTAGACCACATGCTGGCACATGGCATAACTCATCAACCACATGTTTGGGTTCACTTGCCATGTGTCAGCACCACATGTTGCCATTTGGATGCCACATCAATAACACATGGTACAATCTGGTTGGTCTATATGGTGCCATATGGTACAATGTGAGCCCACCTTGCCACATCAACTGCCATATGGCCCTTTATCATAAGGCCACATGTCGCCCTCCCATTAGTCCACGTGGCTGAGTGACATTTCACTCAACTCATAGATCAGGCACTTGCTGGAGATGCACCCTCTGGCATGCGCCCAGTATACTAGCGGCGCATGCATGCCACGCGCCACCTTTCTGATGGTTTTAGGCCATCGAATTTTTTCTAAGGTGGGATTTGAAGGATCCTTAAGTCTAATGGTATGGTCAAAAACTTATAATTTTTCACTTGAAATTTAATTATGGATTTTTAAAATTAATTTTTTCATGTAGAAATATAAAAAAATATACAGATCAAAAAATATACATACATACATACATACATATACAGTATTAATATGCATATTATACAGTCTGAATCATGTCTGAATTTTCATAAAAATATAGATTTAAAAAATAAATAAGTCAGAATGTAAAAATATGATCTCTGATACCAATTTTAGAAAATATATATATCATGATATATTACGAGAAGTAAACATAAATATCTCTCGAAACGCAGATCGTTGAAATGAAAATCGTATGTTTCATGTTACTGGCAAGCCTTTCACCCACGTGATACGAACTACGAGGTAAAAATATAGATCAATGAACTAAAAGCTCCACAAATAAAGAGAAATCGAGTATGGATAAAAACCGACAATAATTCAGTATATGAGATATTCTTCACTTTTGTCTTCAGAAATATAAGACTTTATATAGGGCTCCAATTAAGAAATACTTAATTGCCTTAATTGATGAGAATTAAATTGAAACTTTCAATTTAATTAATAAGAAAATAATTCTATATTAAATATATCAGTTACAAAATTAATATATAACTGTCCATATTAATTTATTCATAAATGGTAGATTTTATAATTAATGGAAAATCCAATATGAAACTAATTTCATATAAATTATTTTTTGTTCCGATATTATCTTAATTATATCGGAATTAATTTCTCATTTCGGGAGTTATGGACGTATCCCAAATTTGTTATATATATATTTGTTATATATATATTTGTTATATATATATATATATATATATATATATATATATATATATATATATATATATATATATATATATATATATATATATATATATATATATAAACTGGTTATCATGTACTAACAGTTAATCGATCCTCAAAAGCTGAAATCGAAAATTAAAAATATTAAAAATAGAAATCAAAATCGATTTTATTAAGCTGATTAAATGAAAAAATAGTTCAATTTTGAATTAATTTTGTGATTAATTAAATTTTTTTATTTAATTCTCACCTCCCAGTGGTAACATCTTCTTTACTTATACAGGAAATGATATATATTTTGATTTGGGTTTTAATTTTGTAGAAAAGGAGAAAATAGTATTTTGATTTTGATGAATTTTTTTTTTTGGAAAACCATAACCAACATCCCATGATTCTAGCAATATTAATTTTATTGGATACAATTGGCTTATTTAATTAATACAAATCATTTTTTTACCACTATATTATAATGGCTGAGATTATATGATTATGGATTAAATTAATCTTAGCATATACTTCCTCCGTTTTTATATGTTTGACGATTTAGAGTTGTTAAAAAATTATTTTATGAATGACTTTTTAAATTTATTTATTTATTTTTGGTTAGTTTATCTCATACTTATTTTTATTTAATTAAACCATATAATTAAGAAAAGAAAGAATGTTAGTATGAAAAATAAAATTTTAAAAAAATTAATAAAAATAAATTAATTATTTATATAATATATTATTAATTTTAACAAACTATCTTAAATGTTAAATATATAAAAAAAAAAAAAGAAAGAAAAAAAAAGGGCGGGAGTATAAACTATAACCAAATAGTCGCATTTTATGAGAGTTTTTGGGCGCTCTTTTCTCGCCTCGCATCATATTTAATGATCCGAATAGTTTTCTTGCAAATCTCTGAAACGCGTTTAGTTTTATACGTGTAGAATCCCTATTGGTCTTCATAGAGGTAGTTGAACCTTTGGGTAGTTAACCGTTTTTTACTTTTCCTAACTGTTTCTTCAACGGTCAATCTCAAAATGAAATCTTGGCTCTGAAGGTCCCACGTGGCCTCTTCATATTAGGTTTCTATGTGTCGGTGGATAAGGAACTGTGAGACCTACACGTGGCATTGTCGTCGCATAGAGTATTTTAGATTATTATTATTATTTTTTAATTTCCACTTTTTCTTCATGCTCCCACGTCGGCTCATGTCTTTTTCATTTTGAAATTTGAGTCCAAAATCCAGTATTTATGCAACTTGGCATTGTATAAGAGGTGGAGCATGCAGAGTAGCCCGCCAGCCTTATGAGGCCCACAAAAAGCCCATTTTCTTAATTTCCAAGATGACTATGATTATTATTATTTTTTTTTTTTTATGTTAGGCTTGAATTTCACACTTGCATAAAATTATTAAAAAGTCGCTTACGGGAAAATAAAATAATTAAAAAAAATGTAAGTTGGCATTTTTCGTCAGCATGATTAATTTTGACTCGCACAGTAAATTAAATCAAAAGTGATAGTTTTATGGGTCTCAGATTCATTTGTTTTTTACTGGGCGCAAGAAGTCTATGTCATTGTAAGGGTCTTCTCTAATTATGGATTTGATACTATCTAATTATGAATTAATTGATGTCAAAAATTTAAAAAAATTATATCAAATAACAAAAAATCATTAAAAAAATAAATTTCATTCATAATTATTGAATATATGCACTTGTAATATTAAAGAAATAAAAGAAAATTTTATAATGCAAAAATATCTCGATTATTCATTTTTATTTAAGAAGTTATTTTTTAAAAAATTTGACCATTATAACATGTCAATTGATTAGCACACATTATTTGTAAGAAAAAAAAAACTGACGTATATTTCTATAAGATTTTGATCGATGGACAATATAATTTTTTATATTCAAATGAATAAATTGTGTTATTTTTATGTTACGCATAAATCAACAACTCTCAATGAAATAAGGAAAAAAAAGTGATAGTTTGATGGAATTACAGAAATTAGAATAATTATCTAGGAAAAAACATTAGACCTCGCCATAATAATAATAATAATAATAATAAATTAGAGTTGAGCAGAAATTAGTAAATCTACAACATTGTGGAGGCAAGTGTCGATGAGCTTTTCTAAAAATTTTGTCGGCAATAGGAGCCGTTGAACTCTATTTGTTCACGCTAGTACTTTATTCTTATTCTTATATTTCTTCCTTTTCTTTCACCTTTTATTTATCCCATTCTTTTAGCTTTATTATTATTATTATTATTATTATTATTATTATTATTATTATTATTATTATTATTATTATTATTATTATTATTATTATTATTATTATTATTATTATTATTATTATTATTATGGGTAATTGGTGAAGCACTGAAGGTCCCCACGGAATTCAGGGCCGAGATATATGCTGTGCAATCCCGTTGGATGAGTGACATATATTAATACAATTTGAAAATTGTAAACCCTTGCTATAGTTGCTTCTCAATTACAAACTAATATATAATTCAAATTATTGTTAGTTTGTTAATAAACTTCTAGGATTTGCTGAAATCAACAATGCGCAATTAGTTTTTTTTTATTATTTTATGAAATTTAATTATATATATATATATATATATATATATATATATATATATATATATATATATATATATATATATATATATATATATATATATATATATATGTTTGAAAATTGAATGTCTATCTTACATAATTCATTTATGGTAATATAATTATGTTAATTTAACACTGCAACAATAATAAAATAACATAATTCTTATAATTTTGCATCAAGAAAATTACAACGGCTAAATTTTTTACTTTTCAAGCACCGCAATTAATTACAATGCAAGTTAAGTAGGTAAATTCCATTGAGTTGTGATTGAGATTTAGAAAATTGGATATAATGTTTTTCTACTAAAATGACAACTCAATTCAAAATTCACAACGCAGTTGTAGTGATCGAAAATCTCAAAATTCGCCACTATGATAACTTTATTGATGCAAAATAATACGTATTATTTAATCATTACAAGAAAATTTGTATTTATCGAAGAAAAATATGTTTAATGACAGAAATTACCGACGGAAAGAGTTGTAGGAAAACTGTAGGGAGATTTTTCCGACGGAAATTAATTTCCGTAGGGACATTTTTCTGATGGAAAATGAATTTCCATTGGAAAATTTAACAATGGAAATTAGTTACCCGTCGTTAATTTAGTCTAGAAGAACAGTTGGACTACCGGTCATTAATTTAGTCTAGAAGAACAGTTGGACTACCGGTCATTAATTTAGTCTAGAAGAACAGTTGGAATTTTCTATATTTTTGATGGAAATATATTTCCATTGGTAATTTTTCCGACGAAATATCAATTTTCATAGAAAAATTCCCTAAGGTAAGCATATTTCCATCGGTTTCCTAGTAAAAAATATTCGTGATGGAAATACTCATCATCAATCCGTCACTAAAAAAAATTTGCAGATTTTTAATAATTACCTAAACCTGGACATTTGTCGTATAATATGTAGAAATTACGAACAATGATTCATGAGATTATCAAGATTCTCAGCTCAACTAAAAACTTAGCAATGTACTCTATTCAGCAGGAAATCAAGCATGCTACTTTATTTATTATTTTTTCATGTGAAAATAACAAAGAAACACACAATACACATGCACATAAATATAATACTTAAGTATCAAACTAGCAAAATGTTTTGATATGCAAAAGATAAAATGAAAATCATAAAACAACAATAAACAGAACTGGAAAAGCTTCTGAAAGGCCTCATCCAAACACTACAAAAAAAATGCAGAATAGCGACGAAAATTAGTGACAACAATAAAATTTATTGCTAAATGTGCCATATAGCGACAACTTTGCGATAAAAAATGAATTTCATCGCAAATATTAAAAGAGTTGGTGGCAAAATAAATATTGCGACAAATTAGCGAGAACAAAATATTGTTGTTGCTAATATCACACGCCAAATTTTTGGCGCAAAAAATTGTGAGGACAAAATTTGATTTAGCGAGAATATCGTTGTTGCTAATTAGCGATAACATTGTTGTAGCTAAATTTGCGACAACGATATTGTCGCTAATTTATCAAAACATATAATTATGTTCATATAGCTCTATTGGCGACAGTATTGTTGTAGCAACTTTTTGTCGCCAATTAGCGAGAATAGTGTTGTAGCTAATTAGCGACAACAATAGCAAAATATACTATTCAATTCATATAGGTCAATTGGTGACAACATTGTTGTAACTAATTAACGAGAAAAACGTTGTAGCTAATTGGCGACAACAATGTTGTCACTAATTTTGCAAAATATACTATTCCATTCATATAGATCTATTGGCGACAATATTGTTATAGTTAATCAACGACAACATTGTTGTAGCTAATTGGCGACAACAATATTGTCACTAATTTTGCAAAATATACTATTTCACTCATATAAATTTATTGACGACAACATAGTTGTAGTTATTATTGTCGCCAATTCGGTAAAATATTTATATGTTTGTTGATATAGTTATATTGGCGAGAATAAAAATTATTATTTTAATTAGCTTACAAAAATGAGTACATCATATTTCATATTTTACGTTTTACAATTTTTATATAATTTTGATTTTTAATATTTAAATTTAATTAAACCATTTATTTTAATAAATTTAACTAACTAAATTAAACTAATTATTATATTTTTTCAATAATATCAATTGTGATCAATTATTTTAAGTTATATAATAAAAGAATTAAATTGGAAAAAAAATAATTAGATATATTGACGATCGCATTGTTGTCGCTAATTAGCGAGAACAAAGTAGTAGCTAATTTGTGACAACAATGTTATCGCTAATTAAGGAAATATACTATTTCATTCATGTAGAGCTATTGGTGACAACATTGTTGTAGCTAATTGGCGACAATAAAGTTGTAGCTAATTAGCGACAACAATATTGTCGCTAATTAAGGAAATATACTATTCCATTCATGTAAAGCTATTGGTGATAACATTGCTATCGCCAATCTGCAACTTTGTCGCTGATTAGCAACAACAATGTTGTCGCTAATTAAAAAAATATACTATTATATTCATATAGATTTATTGGCAACAACATTATTGTAGCTAATTTGCGACAATAATGTTGTCGCTAATTAAGGAAATATATTATTTCGTATTTTATTTTTAACTATTTTTATATAATTTTAATTTTTAAATTTTATTTACATTTAATTAAACCATTTATTTTAATAAATTCAACTGACTAAATTAAACTAATTATTATATTTATTTTCAATAATATCAATTGTGATCAATTATTTTAAGTTATATAATAAAATAATTAAATTAAAAAAAATAATTTGATCTATTGGCGACAACTTTGTTGTCGCAAAGTAGCTACAACAACGTTGTAGCTAATTAGCGACAAAAATGTTGTAGCTAATTAGCGACAAGAAAATATACTATTCCATTCATGTAAAGCTTGTTAGTGTAAGCCCTAGCCCCAATGCATTGTAATAAAACACTTTGAATTAATAAAGTGAGGCATTTGTTTTATCTTTTGTATTCCTGTGCATATCAATTGATAGAACTATCCAAGAATATTGTTTCAGTTTAAGTTATCATGTGTGAGGCACATGGTTGTAAGACCTTGAAATGAATGAGACTTCATTCTAAATATCCCTAGTCAGCCATTATTATGGGAATAACAAATGAATTAAGACTAGTATACTCTCTCTGATATTATGAGTTCTGTCTTATGAATCATTAGGACAAGAGTGTCAATTAGAGATCATAGATACATGTTAAAGAACATGGTATCTGGATTCAATCCGTTCATGAGAAAGACATGGTACAAGTCATAAGTGTTTCTCATATGCAAGTTTTGTATCGGAGTTTTTAAACCGAAAATCTCTATGAAACTCTTTATGAATTACTGTATACTTTGACATATACCTAACGTGCTCGTAACAGAGTGACAAGTACGAGTATGATTGGGTATGCATTGATTCATATTAGAGAGCATGAGAGAAGTGAAGGGATTACCCCTCTCTATAAGAGAGAAAATATCATCGGCCACTTGATAAGTGAACTAAGAAGTGTATGACCATACCGAGATAAAATAACGAGTAATCATTATTTATCTGAGAGTTCAGTGTCACTGGAATATCAAGAAAGGAATTAATATATATAAGGGTGACTAGTTCCATGCCTTATATTAATTTTGATATTTATGGGTAAGGGACTATGCAAAATTGCATTAGGTCACTAAATGCCATATGCATTTTCATTTAATTTGGAATGCTATAATATCTTGCTAGAGAATATATATAGCCTTTGAATTAATTCATTAATTCATTGCCAATATTAAATGGACCTATAGGATCGCACACAAAGCATTGGGCTTAAAATATTTAAATAAAGTATTGGGCATTAATTTGAGCTTTTAATTAAAGTCAAATTAATGTATATAATGGGCATTATAAATGCTATTAGACCTTGGTCCATGAGAGAGAAAAATTCAGCCCATAAGGTTTAATTTCAATTAATTAATTATCTTGTATTAATTAAGTTAATTGAGTATTTAAGCCTAAAAGAATTTAAATTAAATTAAATCATTTAAATATAAGGTGAAGTGGCCGAAATTCCAAGATAAAAACCAAGGAATTTCGGCACATGCACATTACTTATATTAAGTGGTTTTATTTAATTAAATGTCTTGTGTTTTATTTCAAATTTGAATTTTAAATTCAAAGGAGTTTTAATCAATATATATTACTTATTTTTAGGAAGTGATTGAGATTGAATTAATTATCTTGAGATAGTAAAATTCAGATCAAACACTTGCCAAAAGATAATGATATATATTAGTAAAGAAATAAAACCCTAGTGTTACAAGTGTGTGGCGTGAAACCCTAGCTTTGAGGTTTTGGCATGAATTACATCTCTCTCTCACAAAAATTCTTTTGGCCAATTTTCACAAGGAGAAAGGATTGTTCCTTATTCTCTTGTGCTCTTGGGTATTAATAGCACCTAAAAGAAGTATAAGATCAAGTCTTGTAGCTTTAAACCATAGCCATTACACAATACTTAATTTGAGAGCTAGCAATCTCGATTTTTAAGCTATCTTTGCAAGTGTGTGTGTGAATATAGAGAGGAGTGGCGTAAAGGCTGTTCCTTGGCATTGATGGTGAAGGTCTAAGGCTAAGATATCCTCCTTGGTTGCTGGTCATCATCAAAATCAATTTTTAAAGGCATCTAAAGATGTAAGTTTTAAAACCCTAAAATTGTATGTTTTAATTCTTGTCTTGGAATTGTATGGAATGTATAATCAAATTTTATTATTTTCCGCTGCGTGATTTTTATGTGCATATCATGTCATATTCCATCAATGGTATCAGATCCTAAACATGCTTATTTTAGTGCTTTAGATGCATGAAAAAATTAATTAAAAATCGTTATTTTGAAAACATGCAATGCTGAAATTTTCTGTTTTGAGTTTTTTGCATTGTTTTGGTGTAAAAATGATTTTAATTGATTGGATAGGTATTATAATTAATATGACATGTTAATATACTGTCTAAGATGTTCTAGGAGCTGTTAATGGTCGGATTTAATTGATAATACCTGATGATACATGTTAATATTAAAACTAGGTGCTATTTGGCATGTTAATTGTTAGTTTAACAACTAGTTTTAAATATTAAATGTAAAAATGATTTTGGCATGTTTGTAAGTGATTTTTAAAGATTAAATATCAGGTCTGGACATATTTTAAATTTGTTTTTAATTCTGGTCCATGACAATTTAATTGATTAATTTTAAAATCACTTAAAACTATGACTAGTTTGTGTTTGTTACATGTTTAATCAATATTGTTTGTTTTGTTTTGATTAAAATGGTAAAAACACATTTAGATCAGATTGGTACAGAATATTAAATCAATATTTATGATCTTATTTTAATTATTAAATGACTCATAAATTTGATTTAAGTATTTGTGCATTTTGTGGCATCACATAAGCATTAAACAACTAGTTTTGTTGTTTGTTTGTTTTTATATGCATGTCGTGTATCATATTATTGTTCTTCATGATTTTGTGTTTTAATTCATGTTGGTACATATTATATGTATTTTTAATGTTTATGGGTTGTATGACATAAAATTAAAAATGGTAGAATTGGAAATTATACTAGAGTTGATTTATAGCACAAATCTAACTAGTTTGTGTCTTAGGCTTTTAAGAGAACTTATTCAATAAGAGGATTTAGTCCATTGGGCTTCGGCCCAGGCCCATCATGGGGTCATCTCTTAAAGGTTCAAGTACACAATTTCCATTAATGGGCTTGGCTAAATTAATTAAAATTGGACTTTGTTTGATCCATGAATGTTATGTATATTTATTTGCTTGTTTAGTGTGATGAATGGATATGCATGATGTATTCATGGGCTCTGGGTTTTGTAATTAAATATGGCCTACGAGCCATTATATTTTATTGTAAAAGTTTCATTTATTTCTTAGAATAGAATTTACTTGAAGATTTTGTAAATCAAGACAAAGCCCATCGGAGTAGAGAAGCCCAACTCAAAGATTCTTATGTAATAGTATAGAATCTTAGTTGTAGGTTTTTAGGCCCATGTTTGTCACGCTTTACTTTATGCAATTATTTATATATGTATGCTATGAATGGATGACAAAGCGTATGCCATGTAAGCCGTAATAAAATGAATCTCTAAAAATAGTAAGTCGCAAAGTTGCCTTTCTAATTCGAAACATATCAAGGTATTGATCATCGGTCACGTAGACTAGGAGTCTTAGATGCACCCGATTATCTTTGTGAGGCATGGGTTGTGAATGTAGGTTAGACTTAACATGGAAAGGGATGCCCGGACCTAGGCAACTAATAAATGGGTTTGTGCTATAACATATTAAGATGCTAGCCCATTTGATCCAAGAGTCATGTACGAGACATGATTGGAGTTTTTCCTACCTAAGTAACTTAATTTGTTAGGTGTACAAGCTCAGCTTGACTAATAAGTTGTTGTGAAAAGTGGATCTTGGCCCACATTAAATTACTAACGCAAATTATTTAAAGGAATATTAATTCGATTTGTGGGATTATAAATAAGACCTCATTTAATCTTGCTAAATTTTATTGTAGATTGAAAATGGCATCTTCAAACAACAATTTCTCATTGCGATCGGTCCTTGAAAAGGACAAATTGAATGGCACCAATTTCATAGGCTGGTCTCGAAACTTAAGAATAGTTCTTAAGCAAGAGAAAAAGTCATATGTTTTGGATGCACCCTTGCCTGAAGAACCTGCTAGGAACGCCTCTACGGTTCAAAAGAAAACTTTTGAGACCAAGAAGAGTGACTCTAATGATGTGACCTGTCTGATGCTGGCCACTATGGTGGCTGACTTGCAAAAGCAATTTATAGACCAAGAGGCTTATGCGATCATGGTGCACCTCAAGGAGATGTTCCAAGAGCAAGCTCGTCACGAGAGGTTCGTGACAACAAAAGCCTTGATTTCTTGTAAGATGGCTGCAGGTACTCTTGTTAGTACCCATGTACTCAAGATGAAAGGGTATCTTGATACTTTTGAGAAGCTTGAGGTACAAGTGCCAAAGTAATTGGCCACTAACTTGATCTTAGGATAATTGACTGATGATTATGATCCATTTGTAATGAATTATAACATGCATGCAATGAACAAGTCAGTCACTGAGCTCCATGGGATGGTTAAGAATGCTGAAGAGAACATTCGAAAGACCAATCCCGTATTGATGGTTCAATGGGGCATTAAGACCCACTAAGGGAAAGGGAAAGGCAAAACCCAAGAATGACCTGGCTCGGTTCAAGTCAAGTTGGAGTGCACCTCAGGCCCAATCCAAGCCCAAGCCGCAGAAGCACAAAGAGAGTGAGAGCACTTGCTTCCATTGCAACAAGATAGGGCATTGGAGGAAGAATTGCACTCTCTTTAAGGAAGAACAAAAGAAGAATGGAGCCAAGGCGTCCAGTTTTGGTATTTTTGTTGTTGAGATTAACCTTTCTATTTCTACCACTTAGGTATTGGATGCCAGTTGTGGTTTTCACATTTGTTCAAATGTGCAGGGGCTAAGAAATAGGCGGTTACTTGGAAAGAATGAAGTGGACCTCTGTGTGGGGAATGGAGCACGAGTTACTGCCATGGAGATAGGCGACTATCAACTCACTTTACCTTCTGGACTTTGTTTAGTTTTGAAAAATTGTTATTATGTGCCTGCTATGAGCAGAAACATTATTTCAGTTTCATGTTTGGATTTGGATGAATTTGATTTTGTTATTAAAAATGACAATGCTCATATTCGTCGCCAAGGCATTTCTTATGGCAATGCCATGTTGCAAAATGGCCTATATATCCTTGATTTACAAAACAAAGAGTCCATATACAACATTAATACAAAGAGGGTTAAATCAAACAAATTGAACCCTACTTACTTCTGGCATTGTCGTTTAGGACATGCAAACGAAAAAAGCATTTCAAAACTCCATAAAATTGGAGTGCTTGGGTCATTCGACTTAGAGTCTTATGATACATACGAGCCATGTTTGCATGGAAAAATGACAAAGAGTCCTTTTAACAAGAAAGGTGAAAGGACTAATGGCTTATTGGAACTAATACATACCGATGTATGTGGACCATTAAGTACACAAGCTAGAGATGGTTTTAGCTACTTCATGACGTTCACAGATGACTTCAGTAGATATGGCTATGTCTATCTAATGAAGTACAAATCTGAAACTTTTGAGAAATTCAAGGAGTTTAAGAACGAAGTAGAAAAACAACTTGGCAAAAGTATAAAAACCATTCGATCATATTAAGGTGGCGAATACTTAAGCCAAGAGTTTGACAGTCATCTAAAGGAGTGTGGTATTATTTCACAGCTCACTCCTTCCGGAACGCCACAATGGAATGATGTGTCCAAAAGGAGAAATTGAACTCTGTTGGACATGGTTCGATCTATGATGAGTCAAGCTAATCTTCCTGTCTCTTTTTGGGGTTATGCATTAGAAACTGCTGCGTTTCTACTAAATCGTACTCCAACTAAAGCAGTTGAGAAGACACCATACAAGGTATGGACTGGGAAAGAACCCAATATGTCGTTTCTCAGGATTTGGGGCTGTGAAGCACATGTTAAGAAATTAACATTTGACAAACTAGAGTCCAAATCCATTGTCTGCTTGTTTGTGGGTTATCCCAAAGAAACAAAGGGATACTACTTTTACTCACAAGCTGAGAACAAAGTATTTGTTGATCGCAAGGCTGTTTTCTTAGAAAAGGAGTTCCTTCTCAAGAAAGACAGTGGGAGTAAAATAGAACTTGGAGAAATTCAAGTGCCACAAGCTCCTATAAAGGATGAGTTGGAAGTGGGATCAAGTTCATAACCAGTTGTGGAACAAGAACCCATTACACAAGTACCTAGAAGGTCCGGTAGGGTACGTCGGGAGATTGAGAGATATGAATTTCTAATCATCGATAGTGACACTATTGAGTTAGTAGATCGTAAGGATCCTACTACCTACTAAGAAGCTATTGAAAGCCCAGACTCGAAAAATTGGCTTGAAGCCATGAAATTCGAGATGCAATCAATGTACGATAACCAAGTTTGGACCTTGATTAATCCACCAGAAGGTGCTAAGGTAATTGAATGCAAGTGGCTATTTAAACTCAAAGCTGATAAGACCTACAAAGGTAGACTAGTAGCAAAAGGTTTTCGACAAACTCATAGTGTAGACTATGACGAAACCTTTTCGCCTGTAGTCATGCTCAAGTCCATTTGGATCTTGCTTGCCATAGCTGCATATCATGATTATGAGATATGGCAAATGGATGTCAAAACTGCTTTCCTCAATGAAAATTTACTTGAGGATGTGTATATGATACAGCCTGAAGGTTTTGTTAATCCCAAACATCCTAAGAAGGTTTGCAAGCTTTAAAAATCTATTTATGGATTAAAGCAAGCATCCCGAAGTTGGAATCTTCATTTTGATAAGGCAGTCAAAGAATTTGACTTCATCAAGAACGAAGATGAGCCTCGTGTGTACAAGAAGGTTAGTGGGAGCATAGTAGTATTTTTGGTCCTATATGTGGACGACATCGTTCTCATTGGGAATGACATTCCAACATTGCAAAAGGTTAAGCAATGGTTAGGAAAATGTTTCTCAATGAAAGACTTAGGTGAAGCCGAGACAATACTTGGTATTCGAATCTATAGAGATAGATCGAATCAGCTTTTGGGACTAAGTCAAGAAAAGTACATAGACAAAGTACTAAAGCGTTTTAGTATGGGAGACTCAAAGAAAGGGTACATACCTTTGGCTTTGGGAGTTCCTTTGACTAAAGAACAGTGCCCTAAAACCAAAGAGGAAAGGGACAACATGAGTAGAATCCCATATGCATCTGCTATTGTATCTATCATGTACGCAATGTTATGTACTAGGTTGGATATTGCTCATGCACTGAGTATAACCAGTAGGTTTCAGCAAGACCCTGGTGAGAAGCACTGGTCTACTGTAAAAGGGATTTTAAAGTACCTGCAAAGGACTAAGAATCACTTCTTGGTGTATGGTGGTCAAGAAGAGCTTGTCATACAAAGTTATACCGATGCTGCTTTTCAAACCAGCACTCAGGATTTTAGATTGCAATCTGGATTTGTTTTTATTTTGAACGGTGGTGCTGTCAGTTGGAGAAGCTCGAAGCAAGAGATCGTTGCCGACTCAACTATAGAATCTGAGTATATTGCAGCGAGTGAGGCTGCAAAAGAGGCTGTTTGGATTAAAAATTTCATTTCTGGATTAGGAGTGGTCCCAAGCATCCTAGATCCATTAGAATTTTTTTGTGACAACAACAGGGCCATCGCACAGGCCAATGAGCCTCGGTCACACCAGAAATCCAAACACATACTCAGGAGGTATCACCTGATTAGAGAAATCATTGATCGTAGGGACGTCAAGGTTAGCAAGATAGCAAGTGAAGATAATGTAGTAGATCCTTTGACGAAATAGTTAAGTCCAAATCTACACGAAGCTCATTTAAGAGCGTTCGGTTTTAGGGTTGTGCCCAATTGGGACTAGTGCTAGTGGGAGATTGTTAGTGTAAGCCCTAGCCCCAATGCATTGTAATAAAACACTTTGAATTAATAAAGTGAGGCATTTGTTTTATCTTTTGTATTCCTATGTATATCAATTGATAGAACTATCCAAGAATGTTGTTTCAGTTTAAGTTATCATGTGTGAGGCACATGGTTGTAAGACCTTGAAATAAATGAGACTTCATTCTAAATATCCCTAGTCAGTCATTGTTATGGGAATAACAAATGAATTAAGACTAGTATGCTCTCTCTGATATTATGAGTTCTGTCTTACGGATCATTAGGACAAGAGTGTCAATTAGAGATCATAGATATATGTTAAAGAACATGGTACCTGAATTTGATCCGTTCATAAGAACACTACATGGTACAAGTCATAAGTGTTTCTCATATGCAAGTTTTGTATCGGAGTTCTTAGACCTAAAATCTCTATGAAACTCTTTATGAATTACTGTGTACTTTGACATACACCTAACGTGCTCGTAACAGAGTGACAAGTACGAGTATGATTGGGTATGTATTGATTCATGTTAGAAAGCATGAGAGAAGTGAAGGGATTACCCCTCTCTATAAGAGAGAAAATATCATCGGTCACTTGATCAATGAACTGAGAAGTATATAACAATCGAGATGAAATAATGAGTAATCATTATTTATCTGAGAGTTCAATGTCACTGGAATATCAAGAAAGGAATTAATATATATAAGGGTGACTAGTTCCATGCCTTATATTAATTCTGATATTTATGGGTAAGGGACTATGCAAAATTGCATTAGGTAACTAAATGCCATATGCATTTTCATTTAATTTGGAATGCTATAATATCTTGCTAGAGAATATATATAGCCTTTGAATTAATTCATTAATTCATTACCAACATTAAATGGACCTATAGGATCGCACACAAAGCATTGGGCTTAAAATATTTAAATAAAGTATTGGGCATTAATTTGGGCTTTTAATTAAAGTCAAATTAATGTATGTAATGGGCATTATAAATGCTATTGGACCTTGGTCCATGAGAGAGAAAAATTCAGCCCACAAAGTTTAATTTCAATTAATTAATTATCTTGTATTTAAGTTAATTGAGTATTTAAGCCTAAAAGAATTTAAATTAAATTAAATCATTTAAATATAAGGTGAAGTGGCCAAAATTCCAAGATAAAAACCAAGGAAATTCGGCACATGCACATTACTTATATTAAGTGGTTTTATTTAATTAAATATCTTGTGTTTTATTTCAAATTTGAATTTTAAATTCAAAGGAGTTTAAATCAATATATATTACTTATTTTTAAGAAGTGATTGAGATTGAATTAATTATCTTGAGATAGTAAAATTTAGATCAAACACTTGCCAAAAGATAATGATATATATTAGTAAAGAAATAAAACCCTAGTGTTACAAGTGTGTGGCGTGAAACCCTAGCTTTGAGGTTTTGGCGTGAATTACATCTCTCTCTCACAAAAATTCTTTTGGCCAATTTTCACAAGGAGAAAGGATTGTTCCTTATTCTCTTGTGTTCTTGGGTATTAATAGCACCTAAAAGAAGTACAAGATCAAGTCTTGTAGCTTCAAACCATAGCCATTACACAATACTTAATTTGAGAGCTAGCAATCTCGGTTTTTAAGCTATCTTTGTAAGTGTGTGTGTGAACATAGAGAGGATTGGCGTAAAGGCTGTTCCTTGACATTGGTGGTGAAGGTCTAAGGCTAAGATATCCTCCTTGGTTGCTGGTCATCATCAAAATTAAGTTTTAAAGGCATCTAAAGATGTAAGTTTTAAAACCTTAAAATTGCATGTTTCGATTCTTGTCTTGGAATTATATGGCATGTATGATCAAATTTTATTGTTTTCCGTTACGTGATCTTTATGTGCATATCATGTCATATTCCGTCAAAGCTATTGGCGATAACATTGTTGTAGCTAATCAGCTACAACTATGTTGTCGCTAATCAGCGACAACATTGTTGTAGCAAATTAGCTAATTATTTTTTTTTTCAATTTAATTATTTTATTATATAACTTAAAATAATTTATCACAATTGATATTATTGAAAATAAATATAATAATTAGTTTAATTTAGCTAGTTTCATTTATTAAAATAAATGGTTTAATTAAATGTAAATAAAATTTTAAAATTAAAAACCAAAATTATATAAAAATAATTAAAAGTAAAATATGAAATAAAATATTTTATTAATTAGCGACAACATTGTTGTCGTAAATTAGCTACAACAATATTGTCGCCAATTAAGGAAATATACTATTTCATTCATGTAAAACTATTGGCGACAACATTGTTGTAGCTAATCAGCGACAACAACGTTGTAGCTAATTTGCGACAATAATGTTGTCGCTAATTAATGAAATATACTATTCCATTCATATAGATTTATTGACGATAATATTGTTGTAGCTAATTTGCGACAACAATATTGTAGCTAATTTGCGACAACTATAAGGAAATATATTATTTCATATTTTACTTTTAACTATTTTTATATAATTTTATTTTTAATATTTAAATTTTATTTACATTTAATTAAACCATTTATTTTAATAAATTTAACTAAATTAAACTAATTATTATATTTATATTCAATAATATTAATTATGATCAATTATTATAATTTATATAATTAAATAATTAAATTGAGATAATATAGTTCTCACAAAATTTTAGCTTTGAAAAATGTTGTAGCCAATTTTGCAATAGGCATGTTGTAGCTAAATTCTTGAATTTTTGAGTGGGATAAAATAAGTGTTGTCGGGTTTCACATTTTCTAAATCCCTAAAACCTTACCTTTTGTGTTGCTGGCCTTTTATCCCTCTCCCTCTCTCCCATTTTACTTCAAGATCATCTGTGATTTGAGCTTTATAGTTTTGGGTTTAAACTTGGTTTTGAAGGTGGGTATAAATCTCTTTTACAATGAGGCTCTCTTCAGCTGGTTTTAATCCACAGACACAGGAAGGTCGGTATCATTGCTTGCAAGCCTTCTTCTTCTACTTCTTTTGAAAAATATACTTTTCTTTATTTTTGAGATCTTGAAGAACACAACTGGCATATTTATTCTCTTTAATTAGTTTAGCTCTTTTAATTATTAGGTTCTTCTTTTCGTGTTTTGTTAGTTAGCCTTAGCTGCTGTTAGCTCAATCAAAGAGAAAGTTCAGAATTAACTCCTACTTTTTTTTTGCTTGTGATAGCCCTGAAATGAATTTTGCAGGGGAGATAATGGTTTTGAACTCTAAGCCACTTTCAGAGTCAGAAGTGACACAAGCAGAAGTGACACGAGCACCACCATCTCCAGCTCGTCACCTGTTTCCCATAGCCCCCCATTTGATTACATTTAGTTTAGTCCTTTATAAATTATGAGATAATTTGAACTTTTGATTTTTCAGTATGTGGTTGAGTTTTTGTTGATGCGTTTGCTTAGATTTCAAATTAATATGTTATAGTTAACTGAGGGAGTCTAAGATTAGTATATTTGGGAACTTTTTATCGTTGATTATTAACTATAACAACTTATTTATTTGTTTTGGTGTAATTTCAGCATTCTGCGACTTTTGATAAGCTATATATGCATGTAGAATCAGGTTCATAAATTGTAGGTTAATTGCCTCGTAATTTTTATAGTGATATTTAGAATTGAATTTTCGGTATTGTACTAATATGTAGCTGTATGTAGTGGAAGAAAGCAGTGTAATGTTTGATCATACATATATAAATAGCATCTGTCTTAAGGCTCGTTATGTGAATAGTATTTTTTCTTTAACTGGAGTATCAAGTCTCAGTACATGGATATTGTCCTATTCTTTACACTACAAGAAAATTTTGAAATAACAATGAAAAATAGCAACGAAAATTGTTGATTTTCTGTTGCTAATTAAAATTAGCAACGAAAATTACCGTTGCTATTTTTAGCAATGGAATTTGAATTCCGTTGCTAATTCCAACCAGTGTAAGATTCGGTGAAATTATCAAAATAGTAATGGAAAATAATTTTCGTTGCAATTTTTAGCAACGGAAAATAATTTTCGTTGCTATTTTCAGCAACGGAAAATAATTTTCGTTGCTATTTTCAGCAACGGAAATCACAATTCCGTTGCTATTTTCAACCAGTATTATAAAAAAATGCGACGAAATTTTCGTCACTAAAATATTGTTGATTATTTACAAAATTACTTTCAGTTTTTCTATTTGTGGCCCATAAGATCTCAAAAAATTTTGAACTTAGATTGTGATAGAAGATTACGAACTAAATCAAATATTTGTGGTAATCACATGTAATACAAATGAAATTAATTTTCACTCTATTTTTAGAAATTGTAACTATAAAAAAATAAAATAAATAAGGCCTATAAGATCTCAAGCAGCAAAAAATTAACTAAATTTGTAGAGTCAAAGCAGCAGCCTCATTTCCTTTTTTCAACTACAATAGGATACCTCTCAATTCATCAAAATTAATTCAAAAGCAAAAATCATACAAAGATTCAAAATCAATTCAAAACTTGCATCCAAATATCCAAAATTAAATCAACCAAAATCAAACCAAGAAGAAAAAGAGATATGAGTTAGAACGTACCTTTGAAATTTAGATTCTTTAGATCCACAGAAGAAGAGAAACAGACAAACCCAAAACTCCATTAGAGACAAACCCACTTTTACCCTTTACAATGAGTCAAGTAAGTCTTAGATTGGGAGATCTAACCCCAAATAAACAACAAAGAAGCAAAAACGAAAATTAAAGATAAATAAAATTATCGAATCAAAGGAAATCAAGAAAAAGAAAATAACAAAAAAAGAAAAATTGGGAGAAAAATAAGTACCTTTAGATGAGATTGAAAGAGGCCTTGATGGAGAGCGAGAGAGAGAGAGAGACAAAGAGAGCTTGAGGCAGAAAAATGTAGAGCCAAAGAAAATTGCAGCTTTTATACTTAGGGCTTAGAAAATCGCAGCTATTTTTTCAAATTAGCAACGGAAAATGAGTTCCGTTGCTATTTTTTGGTACAAAATTTTTTCTCGAATGATCTTAATTTAGCAATGAAAATGGAATTCTGTTGCTATTTTCAAATTAGCAACGAAAAATAAATTTCGTTGCTATTCTTTGAAACAAAATTTCTTTCTCGAATAATCTTAATTTAGCAACGGAAATGGAATTTCGTTGCTATTTTCTGTGACAAAATTTTCTCGAATGATCTTAATTTAGCAATGGAAAATGAGTTCCGTTGCTATTTTTTGGGACAAATTTTTATTCCGAATGATCTTAATTTAGCAACTGAAATGAATACCATTGCTATTTTTCAAATTAGCAATGGAAAATGAATTCCGTTGTTTTTTTGGAACAAAATTTTTTTCTTGAGTAATCTTAATTTAGCAATGGAATTGAATTTTCGTTGCTATTTTCTAAAATTAGCAACAAAAATTGGGTTCCGTTGCTATTTTAGCAACGAAAATAAAATTATGTTGCTAAATTTTCCCCTAAAATTTTAGCATCACATCCTGACACTTAATTTAGCAACGAAAAAATATTGCATTGCTATTTTAGCAACGGAATAAAAATTCTGTTGCTATTATTTATACCTTCACTAAATTCGACATAAAATAGCAATGTAATTTATATTCCGTTGCTAATTTAGCAAAAATAGCAACGAAATTTAATTTTCGTTGCTATTTTAGCAACGAAATATAAATTTTGTTGCTATTTTAGCAACGAAATTAATTTTCGTTGCTAATTTTCATCCCAAATTTTTTTCGCTGTCAAATGCCGCCATTTTTAGCAATGAAAATTATTTTTCGTTGCTATATTTTGGCGCTAAAATCTCCCTCCTTTTTAGCAACAGAATATAACCATTTTGTATTCCGTTGCTAAATCCCTAAAATTTCAACCAATTTTAGCAACGAAAATTATTTTTCGTTGCTAAATAGCAACGAAATTGGTATTTCGTTGCAAAATTAGCAATGGAATGAATTTATTTGCTATTTTCTATTGCTATTTGGCTATTTTCTTGTAGTGTTAAAGTGGTCTGTAAATGCTGATTCCACTTTTTTCTACTCTTTTACATAAACTATAGTTTTTACTACTGTTTCGTTTGAATCACTAGTTTACACAAGGCATGTCCTGACGACTGTATGCCTGAATACAATCGTTTTTCCAGAATTGAATTGAACAAAGGAATCAAATAAGATGAAGAATTTGTCCGTCTTTTAGTTCTTTGGTGAGTCTTAATTAGTCTGCTTGGTTATTTATCTACTTTCCATGTAAACTTAATTGCAATTTGCTTACTACTTCTATTTCCTCTATCAAGATACAAAGTTGGACGGATAGAGCAGTTGGAAACATCTGAACAAGCAAAAGCTAGGGGTGCAAATAATGTAAGTGTACACCATGTTGCTTTAGAATGGACAAGTCTCATGGAATTTTTTCCCCCCAATAATGGTTGCCAGTAAAGATATCTTTTGTGCTTATGTTGTTAGTATGGCTTTATGTTATATCGTTGTATTGCTTATGTAACCACCAAGCATTGATGTTTGGTTTTAGGTGATACCAAGAAAATTAGTTCAAGTTATCACACCATCAACTACAATGAATGGTAATATTGGGCCTGATGCAATTCATCTTCTTGCTATAAAAGAGGTCAGTAAGATTCCATGTAAATTAATTACATTAAGTATTGCAATAAGTTATTTCTTGAAGTAAATTTATTTATGCAGTTTTATTTTATTTATTATTATTTTTTTATGTATGCTCTTTTTTACTTATAGCATTTTGTACTCGTGATTTATCCTCTTCGTTCTCATGCTCTCTTCGGACAATTACATTTTTCTCATCCTCAGTTTATCAATAGCCTTTAGTTTTTCCATCAATGCAAGCTTATTTTGTGACCTCTATCAGTAAATTAAAATATTTTGTTTTCGCATACTTTCCTCTTATCATCTCATCCTAAGGACAGTTGAAGGGAACTCCTAAAACTATTGTAAACTAGCTTTTCTACTTTACAATCATGTTAATATTTTATTTATCTCTGTCTACACATCATATATGAGATGGTTGTTGATTTTACTATTTGCTCCTAGGTCTTTTCCTCATTGATTTTCCATCTTGAAAATTTTATCACTTTGGCACGGCTTGCTTAGATTTTATTCTATTATTCTCAAAAGTTTAAATGCAACTTGATCTATTTGTTCCTTTGGATATATTGTATTAAGGGAAATCATAGGCTGGAAAATGGGGGCAACGATTTATGGGTTTGCTTTTGTTGACTGTGCTGCTCTACAATTTTGGGTTGGTTCCGTTGTTGATGATTCTTCTTGTGCTGCTCTTGGAGCATTATTGATGCAGGTGTGATTTTCATGTTCTTGCTTGTTTTTTATGGAGAAAATCAATGCTCTCTGGATTTTTTAGTACTTCATATAATTTTTTCTTTTTTTACAAAATTTTTTTACAGTTCTTGGATTTAATTATTTCTTCCAAATATTTATTTTTCTTTTCCTTTGTCGGGCTTTTTTGCTCTTTAATCCGCCCTGGTTGTGGGTTATAGATTGAGTGCTGATTTGAAGCTTGTTGCGGGGGCTTTAGAGATTTCAAAATGCAATTAAAAATAAAATACATATGGGCATTAAATATTTATTGATAAACTTTCAATGAAATTATTATGGTTTTGTGAAAGTTGATTAATAAATAAATTAGTCAAGATTTAACTCTAATCTTGATTTTTTTTCTATCCATGATCTTATATTCCATTCAGTTAATTAATCAAATTAACCTATGCATGCTTTAAGTAACCTAGAATTATAAATTGTTATAAAGTAGATATAGGATTGCTAATTTCACATGAGAACGGCTGTAATTTTTTTCTTTTCATGCATGAGAACGACTATAATTGCTAAGTACTCTAGTAATGGGCCACAAAGTATGGTATAACATTAATAGAAAATTAAGATTGGGAGCCAAATATATATATATATATATATATATATATATATATATATATATTTTTTTTATATAGATTTTTTACATGGGAAGGTTTTTTGTAATCCGTTATTTGTATGTTCTTGATTTTGTTTGTTTGAATGGATTATCAACATTAGCCTTTGTTTTCTAATTAATTGTTTATGTGTATATTAAAGTGTGATTATAATCCTAATTATTTTTTCTCTATAGATATGATTAGGCTATAGATGTTATTTTCCGGGCAATCGGGAGCAAGTGGACTGTACCATGGACATTAAAGACCGTAATTCAGGCAAGCTTTCTTTTCTTGGTTATGATATGATGGTTGATCTAGGAAATAGAAACTAGATAACAAAATTGCATTGCTGTTAATTAGTTAGTAGAATTATTTGTGTAGTGCACATACATGATCGATTTTTTTTTTAAATTGAATGTGAAAATTCTTCTTCTTTTCACTTTGCAAATGGTGGAGAAGTGTGGAAGGTGCTAAACTGTGGGCAGATGGGAAGTTTCGGGTTTTGACTAGTGAAACAGTTTGAGTGCATTTTGGTTTTTGATTCCAAATGAGTCATTGGTTTTTGGTTGGTTTGACTTTTATTATGTGACTTGTGGTTGTAATTTTTATATAACATTTATTGGTTGGGAAAGGAAGAAAGGGGTTTGGTTTTAGTAGTTGGGAAAATCAACATTTTACATGGCATTGTTGTCTTCTGCAAAGTTTTAGTTTCATTGAGAAAATCAAGAAAATTACATGTTAATTCCTCACACCCTTGTATTAATTTTCTATTTGTTTCTCAAAGCTTGTACTTGCAATATTTGTCCATTATGTGGATTGAGTTTTAAATTAAGATTTGTGCTGAGCTTGAATAAGAGATGGATCGGCAGGTCAGATAAATCCAGCAATAGATAGAGATGCAACAACTTTTTTTAGCAATAGATTTAGGAGCAAATGCATCTATTTACATTATAGTTATAAGTATATAGTGTGACATTTTGGATGACATTTGTTATTGTTATATATGCATGTATTATTTTAGATATACAATTAACGATGATATCCATTTGTAAATAACAATCTTTTCATTAATATATATATTTTTGTATTAAATATTAAGCAGTCTATAAATATAAATATGTCATCTATGGCTATTCATTTAAATGATGAAATTTTCATATTAATTTAAAAATAAAAAAATAATTTTAATTTAGCGAGGGATTAAAATGTTTGAATAGTATAGCTATTTAGAGTGAACAATGTCGTAGTATTTTCGTCGCAAAATTTTGCGTAAACAATGTCGTAGCAGTATTGCGACGAAAATACTGTCGTTGTAAAATTTTGCGTGAACAATGTTGTAGCAATATTGCGACAAAAATACTGTCATCGCTAAATTTTGCGTAAACAATGTCATAGCAATGTTGCAACAAGGATACTGCCGTCGTAAAATTTTGCTGGAATATTGTTGTAGCAAAATGGCGACAAATATTTAGCGACAACATTCTTGTAACTAAATTGTGCTACGACGACTTGTGTTTCAAAATGGAAGTCGTCACTAAACTGATTTAGCGATGAAAAAATACCAGTTAGCGACGACTTTTGGCGTCGCTAATTTGCATTTTTTTAGTAGTGAAATATTTACTACTGAAAAAGCTTTTGGAATTACTAGACATATGGGAAGGAAAAATGAACTCACAGTGACTTTCATCGAGGGAAACTTGTCTGCAATAAATCTCATGGAAATGCCTACAAAGCACCCAATTTCTAAAATGTCACTTATCAATGACTTCCCATAATACAGTAGATGATGTTGCTCGATTACTTGAAGCCAATTTCCACGCACTTCTTTATTTGCTTCTTCTACGTTGGGAACATTAGGTATGCTTCGTCTCACCATTGATATGGTTGCAGGTTCTTCTTCTGCAGCAGCATGACATTAAGCAACTGATTATCAATTTGCGAACAACTTGAGAAACAAAAAAGAATTAAGCAGCAAGAAATTCAGGAATCTGATCCTCAACCAAGAAAAGGTGTATATTTCCTACAAGATCCTAAATCTAAAACAGAAAGTATAGATTTTCATCAAAAATATTGAATGGAAAGCATCGACGAAAACAAGATTTTGGCTGTTATAGGAACGAAAGTTCTCATCGGTGGCAGGCAACTTTTCTGAATTGTGCAAAGAAGCAAAATTAGAACACTGCAGAATTAGTAATCTTTATATTTACATGTCAATCTTAAAATTGGAGAACCAAAATTAAGTATATCAGGACCAATATCCCAATAAACATGACTGCAAAGAAAACTTACTAGTTAGGTTGCCAAATTATTCTCTGAACAACAATTTTATAATAAGATATATAGTATAATTAAGCAATCTTCATCGCATCTGATTAATGTAATTTTTTAGTTGTAGGTTTAGAGTCCAATAATTAATTAGGCATCCTATTTGGCTCTACTAATTGCAATTATTGATCTTAATTAATCAAAACTTATATCATATGCTAATTACAAGAAGACAACAGACTATCATATGGCCTATTAATTTGCTGAATTAAGTAGTGCTAATTAATGATTGTAGACAAGTAGAATGGATACAACAAATATTAGGTGAACTTAAACAAAAGTGGAAAAGATACAGAGAAGTATGGCAAACTGATAATTAAGAATACAAGAAACTTATTTTCGTCGGGAAATTCCCTACGAAAACTTTTTATATCAGAAAATTCCCTGCAGAAACTTGTTTCTGTCAGGAAATTTCCTGCTGTAACTTGGTTCTGTCGGTAAATTTCCTACTGTAACTTAGTTCCATTGGTAAATTTCGTATGAAATTTTTTACCGAAAACCATTAGCACCTATTTTTACGACGGCATTTTCTTGCAGTGAATTAATATTAATAATTTTATTCAAAACAACACAACTTTAATTTGACCATAATTATATGAGCAAATATGAAATTAATCCGTCTTATATATGGGGATATAAAAGGAAACATATAGTTTTAGGATTCTTTTAATGACATTGATACAAGACATTTAAACTATTTTGGACTGAATGATTTAAATATAATATCAATTAGTTTTTGTTCAAATATTTATTTAAGAATAAAATTATTAATATTAATCTATCATAAAAAAATAGCTTTTATTTCACAAATTAATATGCAACTATTATCAAAATTATTTTTGTTTAAATGGCCAGTTATCATTAACTTAGTTCATAAATCAATGGGTACGTAATATCTGATTTAGGTAATTAATGTTTTGCTATTAATGATCAAAAAAAGGGCTTAATCAGTTCCCTTTTTTTTTTTTCCTAACGCCTTTGTCCATTGAGTGATCATTCAAAATCTTTATTTTATTTTATTTTATTTTATTTTATTTTTTTGAATGAGAGTGATCATTCAAAATCTTAAATCCCTCAAAAAGAGAAACAAATGCCTTAGGCTTTGCTTGGAGCAAATGAATGGTAATTGTGGAATTCATTTACAAATGAATTTCACATGGAATTCATTTGTAAATGAATTCTTATGCTTAGAATAAAATAATTAATGTATAGAATTGAGAATGAATTTCTTAATTTTATACTTGGAATAAATGAATAAAAAAATTCATTTCTAATTTATTTACTTAAATATCCTTAATATCAATTCAGCACATATAAAAAAATCAATAATATCTATAAAAATTATACCAAATAAAGTACTAACTATTCCAATTCATGATTAATTAAATAATTAATCAATCAATATGAACAAATTTATTAAATTAGGGTTTTCTAATTTTATACAAAAAATTTAATTTATAAAATATAAAAGAAAAATATTGATAAGGTAAATTTGATTGAAAAATTGAAAAACAGGAAAGTAAGAATCATTCAAAATACATATTTAATTGAGAAATTGAGGAAGAAGGGTGAAAGATACGTTAAAAATACAGAATATATATATATATATAAAATAAGGGTATTATAGTCTTTTAATACTTGGCTCCTTAAAAATAAGGAATTCATTTGCAAATTCCACCTATTTTGATGGAATTTGGTGAAAGTATAACGAATTTTATAAAATTTAATTCATGGAATTCAATTCTTTTTTTTTTTTTTGCATTTCAAGCATAAATATTTGAAATTACAAATGAATTCCATAAAATTTTATGGAATTCATTAATTCCAAGCAAGGCCTTAAAGTGTATTGCTGATGAAATAGAAAAAACATTTCAGTAATATATATATTGAAGGAAAAAAAGTGTTGAAAAATGTCCCTTTTTTTTTTCTTTTTCCTTTCTTGACAAATAAATTACCACTCCATCATTCACTTGTTTTCGTAGACTATATATAATTTATAGAGTTATCGGATTCTTTAATCCAATTAATGCTGATGAAAATGTATTGAAGAATTTCGTTTTATATTAGGCGAATCAAATTAAATATAAATATAATATATAAGGTAATAGAATCCTTCTTAAACTATTTTATTGATAATTATATATATAATTGAGGAAAGAAGATAAAGAGAATATCTAATTTGTAGAAAATCAGATGCAAGAATCATCAATCATATTCAAGAAGAATATTATGGGCGAAAAAAAGGAGGGGAACTAGATTTCCTTTTCTAAAAGTTACCAAGTCTAAGTTGCCAAGGAATTCAACATTTGCGAAAACCCTACATCCAGAACCACGACCACAACATTTCAGCGTAAATCTGATTTCAATATATTATAAAATTTGGAATTCATTATAAGTTTCTCAAATAGCTTTATAAAACAATTCAAAAACTTTATTATTGAATTTTAATTATAAGCCATTATTATTGAATTTTAATTATAAAATTCTCATGCTGCTTTATGAAAATACAATTCAACGACTTCATTTTTCACCAACATATTGCGTGCGTTATCGATTTTTCGGGGCATAATTTTACCTTTCTGTTTATTGTTTGAATAAGAAGAATAGAGAAAAGGAAACGGGAATATAACCTATGCGAAAATAGGAAAAAAAATCAATAATAAATACTAATTTAATTCGTAATTATTATATTTATTTTCCTTCGATATTGAAAAAATTTTACGTTTCTTTTGCTATAGTATGCCACATATTTGCTTATTTGAGTGTTATATGTCAAGTGATTGTTAAAGAGCTGAATAATTCTCTCCATTTTAAAATATAAAAATTAATATTGCACTGATTAGAATATTGTAGTAAAATTGTATTTTTATTAAATACTAAAAACAAATTTGTAATTTTTTCTTTTTTTTACAAAACATACACGAAATTAATTTTATTTTTGGAAATCTACATAAATTAATTCGATTACGTCACAAATATCAAAGAGGTGAACCTATGAAGGAAAAAAAGAAAATTATTAAAAAAAAGAAAGAGTTTTTATAAAAAAAATAAAAAATTCAGACCAACTACTAGGTCCCACCATCTTCCCTTTTTATTTTCTTTCTTTATTTATTTGTATATAAATATATAAATATATAAATATATATATATATATATATATATTTTTTTTTTTTCTTAGGTTGGTTAATTTGTCACTTCACCTTCCTCTCAAACTTTTCCATGTCACAGCTCGCCTATAACTACGAGCACTTACCATTGTTGCCCAGCAAAACCAGAGTCAACCACATCTAATTACTTAACCTTCAACATCACACACAATCTTTTCTTCATTTCAAATTTAATTTCCTCTATATATACTTTTTTATTTCTTCATTCTCTCTTTAATCTCTGTTTCTTTCTCAGAAACTATGGCTCCTCGCCTTTACAAACCCACTTCTGGGCCTGCACCTCCACTGGATACTTGTAACTCTCTTATCTCTCTTGAAGATTCAAACTTCAAAGCCAATGGCCATGTCTTTCTCACTCATGTTCCTCATAACGTAACTATCACTCCCTTTCTCTATCATCTCACCGACAAGTCCTTATCCTCCGTCGGATCCTTTATCGGATTCCACTCAACTGAGCCCAAGCACCGACACGTTGTTCCCGTCGGGAAACTCAACAACATTAAGTTCATGAGCATATTCCGGTTCAAAGTCTGGTGGACCACCCATTGGGTCGGGTCTAACGGCCGAGATCTGGAGAATGAAACCCAGATGGTGATTCTTGATAAGTCCTCATCGGAAGATAATAATTTCCGGCCTTATGTTCTTCTTCTTCCTCTTATCGAAGGCTCATTCCGGGCTTCTCTCCAGCCCGGAGTTGATGACAATATCGATATCTGTGTTGAAAGCGGGTCGTCGAAGGTCTCCGCCACAGAATTCCGGAGTGTTCTTTACGTTCATGCCGGCGATGATCCGTTCAGTTTGGTGAAAGAAGCCATGAAAGCGGTGAGAGTGCATTTCGGCAGTTTTAATTTGCTAGTGGAAAAGAATCCTCCTGGTATAGTTGATAAGTTTGGATGGTGTACATGGGATGCATTTTATCTTACGGTGCACCCTCAAGGTGTTTATGAAGGAGTTAAAGGTCTTGTTGAAGGTGGGTGCCCACCAGGGCTTGTTTTGATTGATGATGGATGGCAATCTATTGCTCATGATGAGGACCCCATCACAAAAGAAGGCATGAATTGTACGGTAGCTGGTGAGCAAATGCCATGTAGGCTCTTGAAATTTCAAGAGAATCACAAGTTTAGGGACTATATTAGCCCCAATAATAATAACATGGGCATGGGTGCCTTTATTAAGGACCTTAAACAGGAATTTACGACAGTTGATTATGTTTATGTATGGCATGCACTTTGTGGCTACTGGGGTGGCTTAAGGCCTAACACGCCGGGTCTGCCAGAATCAGAGGTGGTGAAGCCCCAATTATCGCCGGGACTTGACTTGACGATGGAGGATCTTGCCGTAGATAAAATTGTCAACAACGGTGTCGGGTTAGTGCCACCGGATGCGGTGGAGGAGATGTATGAAGGGATACATTCTCACTTAGAACATGTTGGAATTGATGGTGTCAAGGTCGACGTTATTCATGTAAGTTATTTTTCTTAAATTTTCACAGGTAACAAATTTTATAATTTTATGATATTAATTACTAATTCTTAAAAGTTGACTCTTAGGTGTAGGTTTTTTTATTAATATTTTTATATTTTTAATTCAACACATTTGACATAACATTAATTAGTTTTAATTGGGTTGGTCTTGTAGCCGATTTGACTTGTTTGGTCGGCACGTTATGAGAATTTTAATGTACCACGTTATTACGGGGTTTCCCAATAAAAATCTGTCTTTATTTGCTATTACTGGTCTTGTTCCACAATCACTAGATCTCTCTTACCCAAAACCATAAATAAATAAATAAATAAAATCACAGCTGGAGCTCTATTGAAGTTTCATTTCTCTAATTATTTTTATTAATATTTTGAAATTCTTGAAAGAATTGTTATCAATAATAATATATATTTTTGAATAAATATAGCTGCTGGAAATGGTATGTGAAAATTATGGAGGAAGAGTGGAGCTAGCAAAAGCATATTACAAAGCCTTAACAGACTCAGTAAGGAAGCATTTCAAAGGAAATGGAGTTATAGCTAGCATGGAGCACTGCAACGATTTCATGTTCCTTGGTACTCAGGCCATTTCTCTGGGTCGTGTTGGTATGTCTTTCTTCTCATCTTTTAATTACTTTTTTTTTTTAATTAATTTGTCCAGATTTTATTTAATATATATTTTCTTAAAAGTTTTAACTTTGCAAGATGTGGTAGCACATATTGTGTATATATTTAAATTTTATAATTGTGCATATTAATAATCAATCGTAAATTTTAATATGCGCATAAACATATCATATGTATTTATTTATTAGGTCCATGTATGAAAAGCTGTTTTTGAAGTTACTATTATTTTATTTGGTGATTCATGTAACCTTATCCAAATTATAGTATACTACATGCCTGAAAATCTTTAGATTTTGACCAATAAAAAGTTCAATAAAATTTCATTTTCTTTTTTCTTTTTCGATCACGTCCATTTTCCATTTCTGGAATGCTCGTTGCTGAAAAAAAACCCCTGAAATGGGGAAAAGCCTAAGCATAACCCTAAAAAGCCCAATAGTTGGGCCTAAGACCAACTAATGTTGCTCGACTCTGATAACAGGTGATGATTTCTGGTGCACTGATCCATCTGGTGATCCAAATGGGACATTTTGGCTTCAAGGTTGTCATATGGTGCATTGTGCATACAATAGCTTGTGGATGGGCAATTTTATACACCCAGATTGGGACATGTTCCAATCTACACACCCATGTGCCGAGTTCCATGCTGCTTCTAGGGCCATTTCCGGTGGCCCAATTTACGTTAGTGACTCCGTTGGCAAACACAACTTCTCTTTGCTCAAACGCCTTGTATTGCCAGACGGTTCCATTCTCCGGTGCCAATACCATGCTCTTCCTACTAAAGACCGTCTCTTTGAGGATTCACTTCATGATGGCCATACTATGCTTAAAATTTGGAATCTCAATAAGGTTAGTTTTTCAAATTATGTATGTCAAGCCCATTTTAGCCTGCTAATTTTGGGCTTTAAAGGGCCTCAAATTTTGTAAAAATA
>JBBPFJ010000273.1:0-193822 GCA_037975025.1 Excoecaria agallocha
AAAATCGAACTCCACCTATATCGTATTTACATAACAATAATATATACATTGGATCTCTAGTGCAAAATTTACCCATCTTTTTTACTAATTTAACCTCACAGCCTGAGAGCTAGTTTAGCTTAAATATTTTAGATGGTCTAAATTATAAATAAAGAAATCCTTTTTTCTTTTAATTCTCTTTTAGTTAATTATTACCGATTAATGTATTGTTAATTGCTTAAGGATCAATTAATTCTAAAATATTCTTTTTTAATTAAATTTCAATCTAAATTGGCTAATTTGTTGATAATTATATTCATTTTTTTAAAATTAAAAAATACCCCTACTTTCATATGTACAATATTTTATTAAATGGAGGATAATTTCATAGATAAATTTATATAGAATTTTTATTTGCATCAATAGATATAATATGTATGCATTATTATAATTATAAAATTATATACTTGTATATGATTAATTAATTAATTTTTAATTGTATTTATATATAATTTACTTTATTATAATTAATGTAATGTTCTAAAATTTAATTTTTCAATATATACTGTTTAGAATTGTGTGTGTGTATATGTGTGTGTGTGTGTGTGTGTGTGTGTGTGTGGAAAGAGAGAATCTAGACTCATATTTGAGATATTTCAACTATATTAATTGAAATTTGTCATTAAGAATGAAATATTTAAAAATATATTTAATGTTTGAATTTATTATAAACTAGATGTTATTATCTTGAAATGATTTAAAGTAGATATTTTATTTTGTGTGTGTGTATATACCAACCTTCAAATTATACTCACTCGTATAGCATCCTCAATAAATTGATCCTCGTGAACCGGAATCAAAAGTACTGCTCACATATAAAAAAGTATTGTCAAGCAACTCAAATTTTGGGACGTTACAGATCAAACTTCTTAATTTCATATCTTATTTTTTATTTCCATTAAGATAATTAACTTTTTTAGTATTATTAGCAATTATTTTTTATATATCTATTACTGACGATTGGGGATGATCGATGGGTCTGGAAAGTAGCACCGAACCACCAAAGGTCTAAAACTAATACCTCTCAAATTTTGGAGCGTTACATAACCAACATATATAACTAGACATAAATTTATATTAATTATGATAAGTTCATATTTATTTATTTATTTTAAATAAGTTAAAATTTAATGAAAAACCAATTCTATTTATTTGTATGCTAATTTTCATTTGATTATAGATAATTATGTGATCATACATAATAAATACATAATTTATTAAGATATGTGAAGAGAAAGGTCAATTTGACTAGTTTTAGAAGTAAATTATATTTAGTTAAATATATGGTATAATTATATAATTATAATATAATACAATTGCAAGCAAAAATATAAAAGTAAAAAATTATAATGTCCCCTGCCAATTTTCATTATTTTGTCTCTATATTTAAAAATGGTTTGATAAATATATATAATTAAAATTTCTAATAATTTAATATTTGATCGAAATTTTACAAAATAAAAATAAATTATAATTTTTTTTATAATTATTAATAAATTAATTTTATATGACTATTTTATAAATATTTACTTTTATTAATTTTCATAATGTGATTATATAATAATTATAACAAGTAGTTTATTATTATTATTATTATTATTATTATTATTATTATTATTATTATTATCAAAATGTAAAATTTCTAAATAAATAACTTTAAACTTTGAAATAATTGATAAAAAATTATTATCAAATTATAATATAATTTACAAACTTCTATTTCAAAATAAAATATCAATTTCATATGATATATATCAAAAATACATGAAATAGGAAAAACTATTTTTTATTTTATTTGCGACAGATTAGCTACTACATCATTTCGTCGCTAATATTTTTTACTAAAATCTAATACTATTAGTAAACCGTCGAAAAAAGTGGCGCGGTATTTTTTCCTCAAAAATTAGCAACTAAAACTTTCGTCGCTAAATTTTCTAAAACTAATTTTATGAATAAAAAAATAAAATAACTTAGTGACGGTACTTTGTCGCTAATTCCGTTGCAAAACACGGCGCTTAAATTTTTCGCCAATAATTAGTGACTTTTTGTTAATTCCGTCGCTATTTCATCGCAAAAAATGAAAATAACCATCCCAAGACGGAATTGTAAAACAATCGCAAAACCATCGTAAATTGGTGATGAAAATAATACCGTCGCTAATTTATAGTTTTTTTGTAGTGCAGTAACCAAGATCTCATCCACATAAAGAAGAATAAACGGAGAAGCGACAGCAAAATTACAAATAAACAAAGAATGATCAGATTTTGATGAAACAAAATCAATTTAATTACATAATTTAGGTTAAGTAATTAAATATAAGTTTCATTAACCTCTTACATTATGTAACTATGACATAATCCATCCCAATAATTATTTTTCATCTCAATTGGCATTATTACACTTCTAATACCTTAAATTGATAAAAATAACATCAAATGCCAATTTGTAACTAAGTAACATTAAGGAACCTTAAATACCCTAATTCCGCCACCAAACTTCCACCCTCCTAAGTTTTGTTTTCTTCATTTGTTCAAGTCTCTAAATATTTATTCTAACATTTTATCAAGTTAATTCACTAATTTAAGCCATATAACATAGTTACCTAATGCAAAATTCAAAAGAAATTCAAGTAAATTAGTTAAATTAATGGTAATTTGCATCCACTAACCTCAAAATGGCTGTGATTAATGGTAACATGAGTTTTTATTACAAATTTAAGTAATTTAAAGCTATAATTCAACTCTCCTAATCATTATCTACATGCTCCTATAATTTCTCCCACTAATCTCATCAAAATCTCAAAAAACCATAAAATTTTCCTTACTTTCTCTTACCTTTTTCCTTTAGTTTCTTGGCTTCCTTTTGATACCATCCCTTTTATGAATTAAAGAGGAAGGAATTTTGAATATAGGGTTAAATTTTGAGCTTAAAATTCAAGGAGAGAAAGCTTAATTGAGTGAAAATGGAAGGAGAAGAGAGAAGAGAGGTTTTAGATTTGCTAAAGAAAGAAGGAGAAAATATTGGAATCTTGGAAAGATTTTCAGATATTTAGTTGCTTATATAGGGTGCTTTAAGTGTACAAAAGAAAGGGCCAAGATTCATTTGGTAACTATTGAATCTAATGGCTTTAGATTATGCCACATGTCACTCATTCAAGCATATACACATATCCTACTACCATATGGTTGCATACACTAGCTTATGACTTCCTAAAAATGACTCTTATGTCTTCTCATGGTCAGATTCTCGGGTTTGGCTCTTTAAATGACCCAGTTTTGGTTTTTTACCTCGAAAATTGAGCTGTTGATCCGAAAGTGAAAATTCTCTAAAATTTTGCCCTGCTGTCACTATATATTAAAGAATATATCGTAAAAATTTCAGCTCATTCCGATATCATTTCGATATACTTTTAGTTTTGGTGGCCTGTGGAGTCGGTCCGTAATCCGAAATTCCAAAATTTTCAGAATTGTTATTTTTCAGTTCCATGGGTGTTACTACATTACTTATGACATGTATATAAAATACGAAGTCAATCGAAGGTCTCTAAGGTCTCAAAATATTTAGTCAAAGTTCTTGTCAAACCTACGCCGACTAGTGAAATTTTTTTTATTTTGCCTTTTTCAAGGCCTATTTAACCTCAAATTTCACTCAAATTGCACCATTAAACTCCATTTAACACGTATTTTCATATTTTATGTTAAATTCACACTGCTTGTTGGGTCGTCCATCCTCGGTTTTCCTAGCTCGGGCTCCGTTTAACAGTACATTTATTTCAAGTTTTCTACCATATTCAACTCTGATCACTTCGAAACTCAACCTAAGGTAATTGTTCACACTCTACAACATATCATGCATGACAAATGCAAATTTGGGGGTGTTACAATACTCCCTTTCTAAATAAAAATTTCGTCCTCGAAATTTACCTGAGCTGAATAAATGATGATATTGTCACCTTATGGTTTCCTTAGGCTCCACGTAGCCTCCTCTACATTGTGGCACTTCCAAAGTATCTTGACTAAGAAAATCTACTCGTTCTGCAATTGTTTCACTTCTCGGGCTAAAATTCACACCGGTTCTTTCATCATATGACAAATCAGATCTTAACTAAATTTCTTTTGGTGTAATAATGTGGGAAGGATCTAAGCGGTATCTTCACAGCATAGAGACATGGAATTACATCATGGATCATTTCTAATTCTAAAGGTAGCTTCAATCTGTAAGCCATTGGTCCCACACGCTGTATCACTTCATAAGGGCCCAATAAATCTGAGGTTGAGTTTACCTTTCTTACCAAATCGAAGAACTTTTCGCCATAGAGAGACTTTTAATAATACCTTGTCTCCCACATCGAACTCTATATCTTTTCTCTTCAGATCTGCATGTGATATCTGCCGATTTGTTGCTGCTTTCAAGTTGTCTCGGATTAACTTCACTTTCTCTTCAGTTTCTTTAAACAAGTCAGGCCCCACTAGTCTGTTCTCAATCAATTTCATCCAGTATAAAGGTGTTCTGCACTTCCTCCCATATAATGCTTCATATGGAGCCATTTTGATACTGGACTGATAGTTATTATTGTAGTAGAATTCTATTAATGAAAGGTAGCTCTCCCAATTGCCACCGAATTCTAGTACACAACAGCATAACATATCTTCCAATATCTGTATCAACCACTCGGACTGACCATCTGTCTGTGGATGGAAAGCAGTCCTATAGTCCAGGCGGGTTCCCAGTGCTTTCTAAAGCTTTTACCAAAATCTGAAGGTGAACTGTGGATCCTTGTCTGAAATTATGGAGATGGGCACACCATGAAGTTTCACAATCTCATTTATATAAATTTTTGCAAGTCTAGACAAAGGAAAATTTGACTTCACAAGAAGAAAATGAGCTGACTTGGTCAGTCTGTCAACTATTACCCAAATGGAATCATGTTGCTTCCTGGTGACTGGTAACCCAGAATCAAAATCAATGGTGATTCATTCCCACTTCCATTCTAGTATGGTAATGGGATGCAGTAACCTTAAGGGAACTTGATGTTTGGCTTTTACTCGTTGACAAATCAGATATTTGGTCACAAAATCAGCTATTTCTCTCTTCATACCTGACCACCAGTAAAGTGTCTTTAGCTCCTGGTACAATGGCATAATGGCTACTGTGAGCTTCGGTCAAGATATTTCTCTTCAACTCTGCATCATCTGGTATACAAACTCTGCCTTTGTAATACAAGAAGTTATCACGACCCAAAGCAAACTCAATATTTTTGCCTGCCTGTACTTAAGGATGAGAAATAATAGAAGCTGATCTGCCATCTTATTGTTGAGTAGCTTTCACTTGCTGTAAGAGATTTGACTTCAGTTGCATTTCAGCTACTAGTGCCCTATCTTGTGCAACATATAGCTTCACTTTCATAACTCGTAATGCCATCAAATATTTTCGACTAAAAGCATCAACTACCATATTTGCCTTGCCAGGGTGGTAGTCAATCAAGCAATCATAATCTTTGATGAGCACCAGCCATCTCCCCTATCTGAAGTTAAGTTCTTTTTGTGCAAGGAGATAGTTCAATCTTTTGTTATCGGTGTAGATGTAGCATTTTCCCTATAAAGATAGTGTCTCCAAATCTTCAAGGCAAACACGATGGCTACTAACTCCAGATCATAGGTAAGATAGTTTCTCTAGTGTGGTTTTTGCTACCTGGATTCATAGGCCACAACCTTTCCTTCCTGCATAAGCACACATCCCAACCCATTCCTGGAGGCATCATTATAAATAACATATGGTTTACCTAAAGTAGGCTGGGTAAGCATAGGAGCCTCAGTCAACATTATTTTCAGTTCTTTAAAACTTTCTTGACATCTTTTAATCCACTCAAATTTTGCATTTTTTTGTAGTAATCTGGTGAGTGGAAAAGCTATCATGGAAAATCTTTTCACAAACTGCATGTAGTAACCAGCTAACCTAAGGAAGCTTAGAACTTCTGGAACATTTTTGGGTGGTTTCCATTCAAGGATATCCTTCATCTTCTTGGGGTTTACCTTGATACCTTCTGCTAACACTATATGGCCAAGAAAAGCAACTTCGTTTAGCCAAAATTCACATTTGCTGAACTTGGCATATAACTGTTGTTCTCTCAAAGTCTACAACACAATTCTCAAATATTGATCATGCTCCTCTAGCATTTTGGAATATACTAGGATGTCGTCATGAACACCACCACAAACTGATCTAAGTAAGGGTGGAAGATGCGGTTCATTAAGTCCATGAATGCAGCTAGGGCATTTGTGAGGCCGAATGGCATAACTATAAATTCATAGTGCCCATACCATGTGCAAAAAGCATTCTTAGGGATGTCTCCCTTTTTCATTCCAAGTTGGTAATAGCCCGATCTTAAATCAATCTTGGAGAATGTGCTAGCACCTTTTAATTGATCAAATAAATCATCAATTCTGGGCAGTGGGTATTTATTTTTTTATGGTGATTTTATTCAACTTTCTGTAGTCAATGTAAAGCCCGAGAGATCCATCAAACTCATGGAATGAAAGTTCGATCAGATTCACAGGAAAAGGTGGCTTACTGTATTTAGATAGGACAATCCCTATATACTCTGTTCACAACCAAAGTGTGACCCAAAGGGTTGCTCACAAGGGTGTCCTGATCTAACATTGCTTTTTCTAACCCCTTTTCCTGTGCAATTATAGGTGCTCAGATATGAGTGTGTGGACCCAGGGTATATCAATGCACAAACAACATCATCAAATAGGTAAAATTTACCTACAATCACATCTGGGGCATTCTAGTCCTCTTAGGCTCTTACTGCATAAGTCCTGGCATAGGAAGGCCTATCAGTAACTAGTGGAGCTAGAGCACTACCCCCAGTGGAAGTAGCTCCATTGGGTCCTCTCCTACCTCTACCTTAGGCTGTAGGAATGGCTGGTCTGCCTGTAGGAGTCTGAGCAACTAGAGTAGTGGCCTGTATTTGTGCCCGTGGACAATCTCTCTGTAAGTGGTCCTTAGACCCGCATCTTATACATGTACCTGTCAACCTCCAGTACCTGTTTGAATGATGGCGTGCACAAAGCTCACATACTGGTACATCATATCTAACTGGACCTTGTCCTCTTGGAGCATTACCAACTGATGGCGTGGATGGGTGCTGGGCGGGATGCAGTACGCTGACTAGCCACTGATGTACTCATAGACTCATGTGGGGGAGCTACAGTGGAATCCTGGGCTCTTTTACTGGACCTACTGCCTGATGTTCCTGAAGCTGGCCTCCTCATCTGCTGAATCTAGCTCTCCTTTTCACTTCCTCCTGCTGGATAGCTTCCATTCCGATAGCCACATTGACTAACTCCTTCCTATTTGTATATTCTTTTATTGCCAATATCTTCCTCAAGTCCTTATGGAGGCCTCTCTCGAACAACTTACACATCTTTTTTGGAGGGAATTTATAGTCTTTCATGTAAAAATTGAGCCTCTTAAATTCTCGATCATATTCTTGAACAGTCTTGTTACCTTGGCGCAGTCGCAAAAAAAGCCTCCTCCATAGACCTCAGGTATTCTCTACCCATATATTTGTCTCTGAATTACTGGTAAAAGTAACCCCAAGTAACCTGCTCAGGTGGGGTCTGTCGTTTGACCATATCCCACCAAATATAAGCCGATCCCTGAAATAACGTCACTGCTCCCTTGAGCTTTTCTTCTGGTGGATTATGGGTAACCTCAAATATGCTCTCTAATTTTATAAGCCATTCCTCTGCTTGTGTGGCTATAATCGGCTCTCGGCCATAGAAGTCCTCAACACCCAACCTTTTTAATTGCTCCAGTATAGGTCTCCTAGATGACTAGGGTGGTACCTGCTGCTGGGGCTGGAATCTCTAAAAAAACTCTGCCATCATCGGCATCATACCAGCTGGTGTAGGAGACGGAGGAGTCTGAGCCACTGGCACAGATGTAGGTATGGGAGTACGCTAGGAGGGCTGCTGTGATCTGGTGCTTGGTATGGATTCTTGTACTTCTAGGCTCGCAGAACTTCTAACTCATTTCTCATATAGTCGAATATCACATGCATTCACATCTCACATAATATTCATGTAGCATTTATCTTACATATCCATATTCTCCAATTCAATTAACTTAACATGATAATTACAAAATAAACATACATATATATTACATAACTAAAATGTAATAATCTCTCGTGCCACAACTATTCTTTCACTGTCTGCTTCCTTGCACTTGTCCCTACACGCAGTCAAAAATAAAATTACACGTTGAGCAACATAGTCACATCTTCAGTGGTGGGATGTACTTATATAAAATTTAACTAACTATTTTATTTATTATTTTAAATTTAAATTACTATCTTCTCTTCAATAAGTTTAACCTATCCAAATTATTCAAAATTGTTCTCTTTTACACTATTATTTACTTTGATTTACTCTAATAATTAATTTTCTTATTAAATTTTATTTAGTTACTAAACTTTATGAAGATTTACAATTAAGTCCCTAAGTTGACTTTTTCCTTCATTTTGATCTAAATTTTGACCTGTTTGACTTTTATTAAATTTTTAATGGACAAATTACATTTTAGTCCTTCAAAATTTTCCAAGGATGATAAATTTACAATTTAGTCCTTAAATTTTTGACTAATTACATTTTTTCCTTTTCACTTCATTTTGCTATTTTAACCTCCTTGTTCATTTCATTTTGTCCTAAAATTACCAATTTACCCTTGCTTTATCTTATAATTATGATTTTGCCCTTATTTATCATATTAACCCCATCTTTCCCATTATTTATTATACATTTATTTTAATGGCACTTAATTCATCATAATAACTCTTTTATCCAAATTATCATAAAAATTACCATTTTACCCCTAGTTGACACCAGTGCAAAACCTCAAACAAGATAAGCGGGATGGAAAATTCGGTGTACTGGAGGGATCGTACATCTAGGTACGATACCTAATCCCAGCACTACTATATATTAAATGCCGGCTATCCTATCACATATATCATGATCATTTCTGATAAAAATTATCTCATAAACTCATGGTATCCCATGAAACACTACAAGAAAATTCTCAAATACCGACGAAAAATTACCGATGGAACATTTTTCATAGGCAATTACCGACGGAAAAATATTTTTCGTAGGGAAAAATGTCTGAAAATATGTATTTTGCGACGGAATAATAATTTCGTCGTAAATAATGGAGGAAAATTTGCCGCCCAAATTTATCGACGAAAATTAGCGACAGATTTGTAAAAATCCGTTGTAAACTTAGCGCCAGTATTTAGCGGCTAAAATTTCTCACACGAAATTTACTGATGGAATTTATTTTCGTAGGTAAATTACCGACGAAATCCTATTTTCGTCGAGAAATTCCCTACGGAAATAATTTTCCATAGTTAAATTGCAGATGAAAAATAATTCCGTCGGGAAATTCCCTACGGAATTAATTTTTCGTAGGTAAATTACTAACGAAAAGTTATTCCGTCAGTAATTTCTTATTCCGTCAGTAATTTCCCTATGGAAATACGATTATGTAGGGAAATTACCTACGGAATTATGTTTTCGTCGGTATTTTACCGACGAAGTCATTTCCATAGGTAATTTACCGACGAAAAATTATTCAGTTGGAAATTTCTCTACGGAAATTTCATTCTGTAAGGAAATTGAAAAAATTGAATTATAAGTTAATCTAAACTAAATTCATGAAAATTTTTATTAGTGACTATATTCATAATAAATTTATATCTAAATAATTTAACCTATCATTTATTGTAAAATAGAAAATAATTTTATAATATTTAGTATTTCGAATTGCAACGTGTATTAATAAATATATTTAGTATTTTTAACTTGATTTATAAAATGCTTGATAAAAATAATCATTAAATATCTTGCGCCTAGATTACAATTCACTCCTTTTTTTTAAATAAGAACTACACCTTTATAAATCTAATTATAAACCATATTGGATACTAAAGGTGACAAATGTTCACCCAATCCATGAATTTGATATAACCATCTATGTGAATATGACCTCAACAAATTGTAAATAATCCGTTTGTAATTCTTTAATTATATAATTATATGTGATGCCATTTTTTTGTTTATAATATGAATATAAAAACAATTTATAAATTATACACACATAAAAATTTTATTTCTAATGATACACTCATGATTTGACTAGTTCATTATCCATTTAATAATAACTTATAGATTATTTAAATTATTATTCGAAATACTTATCAGATGTCGTATTAGTATTAAGAATTATAAAGTTATCAAAATACTTATCAGATGCCGTATTAGTATTAAGAATTACAAAGTTATCAAAATATTATATGATGATAATAGTAGTAACAACTTTCTTTACTAACTCCTGTAAAAACTAAAGTCATATATATTAATAATTTTATTTATTACTTATACAGAAAAATTTTCAATTTTAATTTATTTTAACAAATATAAATTATATATTATTGTAAATTTAATTGGAAATAATCTTTCCTTATAGTTTTGTATTTGAGGCCAAAATGTCTTTTCCCCGTACAAATAATTACTCTTTCATTTTTTTAACTGAAATCCTTTATATTTTTGCATTTTTTTAGGGTTTCACTTTCATTTCTCTCTCTCTCTTTCTCTTGTTCTCTCTTCTCTCCGCCGCTCTCCACAGCCGATGCAGGTATGGGTTTTTTCTACTTTCTCCTCTTTTCTTGTTCTTCTCATCTCTATATTTTTCTTTTAGTTCTTGTTTTCTTTTAGTTGTTGGTTTGTTATTAGTGATTTTCTTCTTTTCATTTTCTTTTCTCTTTTTCGTTCTTTATCTTTCTTGGCTTCTAACTTTCTTTTTCTTTCTCTTGTTTATTTCTTTTTGTTTGTTGATTTCTTTGTTTGGTTGTTGTAGTTCTTTGTTCGAGAGACACTATCAAGTAAGTACCCAATTTCTCTTTTTTTTTCTTTTTATATGTCATTTTTATAATATTTAGGTTGTTCTTATTGTAATTTTCTAAGTTAGATTTTTACAATAGTGTTGTTCTTTTCCATTTTCGTTGTGATTTTGTTGTAGTCGTTGCAATTTTCTATTGGTTTTGTCTGCTCATGTAATGGTACTTGCAATTTATGTTAAATTATAACAAATTTCCATTTGGGTTAACATTTAGAAGTACTGAGATTTTGTTGGTAGCTGGCAACACAGGTACATGAGTTGGTAGCTCTTGGTGGGTATCTAATTTTGCTCCAGTTCTATTTTTGGTTCGTTAAGTTCTTTTGGGTTTGGGGTTGTCTTATTTTTATCCTTTGTACATGTCTTATTTTTAAGTTGTTTGGGTTCTGTCATTTCGATTTTTTCTGTTATGTTTTTGTTTAAATTGTTGTATTGTGATTTGTATATTATTTTGAAATGAAATTTTTCTGCTTATCAAAAAAATAGAGCAAATACACACACACACACACACACACACCGAGTTCCAAATTGTATTGAATTTGTAATTGCTCTAGTAAATTGAAATCTATGTGAGTATGCTTTATTCTTTTTGTTATCCTTCAACAATAGTTGCTTATGTTTTTGTGAAATATTAATTATGTTTCTATCGATATGTTCATGTTTTTGTTTAAATTGATGTAGTTCTATTGATATTAATTCTCTCCATTTGTATATTATTAATAAATGCACCATTAAGGTTCTCATATTTCTTTCTCATAAGGACTGCTGCAAACAGACTTCTTGTAACTTTGAGTAGAAAGGAGGTTTAGCATTATTTCTGTTGTTGATTAATATGATATTAAGATAAAGTGGTATGTTCTTGGCTTTTGAAATCTGTGGCATGTGTGTGGATAGTTCTTGGCTTATGTTTTATCACTTTCCTCATATGTCCTGATCAATATCTATGTTCATTGTAGTATATTTTTATCCACGGATAGCTTGCATTTGTTATAACAATTTTTTCCTATGATTATCATATTTGGCAAATATGTATGATTTACGCCTAATTCATACTGACCTGAAGCCAGAAAATATACTTCTTGTATCTTCTAAAATAATAACAATGGTATGATTATAAGAGGAGCAGATTAAAGAGACAAGAGCTCTCAACTTTTTTGGAAAGAAGCCTGCTTTTCATGTTCTTGATAATGTTATTTACCCTGTTCACGTGAAGAATCTTTCCATTCAGGTAAACAATCAAAGTTTTAGTTAAACTTCAATCTCATGAATGATCATAATTTTTCAATTAACTAATCAATGATTATGTTGGGTTCAAAAATTAAAAATGGAAGGATTTGGAGAAGTTGGCGGATGAACTAAGAGAAGAAATAGTATACAGTGTGTCAAACAGGAGGTCATTTGAGTTCAAGCTTAGGAGTGGCAGATATCATAGTGGCTCTCCACCATGTATTTAGTACTCCTGAGGATAAAATTATTTAGGATGTGGGGCATCAGGTATGTATAATTTTGATTTGAAATTCAAGATAGAAACTAAAATATGCATAGATTACTGATAAATGAAAAATCCATATATATAGGCATACCCACACAAGATACTGACAGGAGGAAGATCAAGAATGCATACGATTCAACAAACATTTGGGCTGGCAGGATTCCCAAAGAGGGATGAAAGTGAACACGATGCATTTGGAGCATTAATGAGTGTGATCATGGTGTGTTTGAATCTCGCTGAAGTTTTCTTTTATTATAATTCATAGTGGATTTTGAGAGATATTTGGGATTTTGTCTTGGTGAAATGGGAAAGTCTTCGGGTGTGTTTGGCTTTATTTTATTTTTAGCATCTCTCTTATTTAATTACATCGGCAATGCCTTATTCATAGATGAGCCCCTTTATCATCTTGACAGGTTATCATATTTTTCTCTTTCCCACCTCATAGATAACAACATCTCTTAGTTGTAATTTCATTCATATACATTAGATTACCAACTATGCATAGATGTATGAGTTCCTTGTGTTGGCAAATGTTTACCATTTGTTGCACCTATTTAGGTCAAGAACAACTAGATCATACGATTGTGAAACATTTCAAGATTCATATTTAGGTGCATCTGCATGTTTCTCTGAGAAAATGAGGAGTATCTCCTCTTCTGTGTTTTTCAAATTCACCAGCAAGTAAACATGGAGGACAAAGTATTGACTTGATATGGAAATTTAACAATTCATAGTTACTGATAAATAGTTTATGGGATACAACAGTATCAAATTTCCATATCTGTTTGTTGTCATATCCACAGACCAGTTTGTTTCTATCTCTTCATGGCTATAGTGATTTTTGCTCTTTTGTTGGCTGTTATTTACTGTTTTGGAAAATTATAGCTAACTTTTAGACTTTGGTCTGTCAGTGTTTCTGGTCTTCTAATGATGGTTACATTAAAGAAACTTTTATGGCTATGGTTGTCTTCTATGTAGAAAGCATTACTTAAGAATTTGTAATCTTTCTATAATTACGCTTATCTTTCATAAATCTTATGCTAGAAAATGAATTTGGAATCTTTGTATAATTATGTCTATCGATACATTTTTCAACTCTGTTGGCAAATAGAAGAGCATTATGGGTTGATGCTAACTGGCTGATTTTGTTTTCATGAAGCACTTCTCAAATGCCGGATTTCCCTGCCCAATTATGCAAAGTCCTTCTGATCACTTTTTACGTGCTATAAACACAGATTTTGACAGGATAATTGCAATGTGCAAAAACTGGCAGGTATTTGTTTCAGTTCCTAAATTAATGATTATTGTGTTAATGGAACTATTGAGATGCTTTTGAAATAGAAGACAAGGTGCAAACAACAGTAAACAAATGTAAATGTATGAAATTGTTAGATTGTATTTGTCCAGTCTAAAAGGTTTAGTGAAATAGACATCATAAAAATTATTTTGTGAACCTATTTCATATGGGATATTTGACATGAATTAAGTAATATTCATTTAATTTCAAGGAACTTTTGACATGGATTGCAATGCACATGAAACCATGGTAATAGGATAACCATGGAAATTTGTCCTCGGTGAATATGGATACTGCTGTTGCTATACGTACCCTAGAACAACATATAAATCATCTGCTAATGCTGCTGCAGTTGAAACAATGATATTGAGAGTCACAAAAAAGGTGAGATTTACGAACTCTTATAGTTAGACATTTTTCTTCATTTTTTGGTTTTTGACCTTTGCACACACTAAGTCATAGAATTTCAACTTTCTTCTCATATGTGATAATTTATGCAAGAAGGTCCATATCTTAAAAGCAAGGGAAAAGCTAGCAGCGCTACAAGGATTGTAGTATAAACTTGGAGATCATTGTTAATCATGTCAAGGGGAAATACTATTGGCTTCGCCTTATTCTTTGTATACTTCTCACACTCTATATTGGAACAGTATTTTCAAGCTTAGGGCATTCTTTTTCTTCAGTTGTGGTGAGTTTCTTAAAATTCAACTTCAAATAATGAATCTGATTTTCTTTCCATAAGATATCAAAGTAAAAGTAGACTTTAGATCCTTGTTAAATCTGGTGTCTTCATGATTTTGAAGTTTGCTGAGCACAGAATTTGATGTGAGGTTAAGCTGGCCTTTATAGCATTCTTATTGTAGGAACTGCTTTTTCTAAGAATCTGCTTATCGGTGGCACATTTGTGATTTCTTTGGCCTCCTAGGAAAATCTGCAAGTTTGAAATCATTGATTTGTACAGAGCGTATCTTTTTAAACATCTGGCAGAAGTTTCTCATCTAATGTCTTTTTCCTTGTAAATATTTGTTTTAGCTGTAAAATGTTTTGTGTAAGTTGACATAAGTTTTTGGTCCATTGAATGTACTTTTTGTACTTCTATCTTCATTTGTTGCATCCCCAATTTTTTTTTGTTTTTACACTGACAAAGCTCTTGTATTTAATCTCTTTACCTATGTCTCAGATACAGGTTGCAGCAATATTCATTTTCGTATCATTTACTTCTCTTCTTAGCATAACAGGAGTACCTTCCCTACTGCAGGAAATCAAGGTATTATGTTGCTATGTATATTTTTTTATTTTTTGGCTTTTAAGTTAAGAACTTTGTCAATGCAGCTTTATGTATTAGAAATAAGAAGCAACATTAGAAATGATTTTCTCAAATTGAATGTTTGGATCATTTCCATTCTATGTTTGCATAAATTGTTAGTGATATGTATAATGCTTTCATTTTTTTGAAGCATTCGATGTATATGTTTCACTCTTGTTCTTATTTTCATAGGCTGAAAAAATGTATGAGAAAATACTGATCTTAGCTAATTATTAAATAATTATTAACAATATATAATATTTTTAGTGATGGAATAGTGACAGATATTTCCGTCGCAATGTTTTTAGCAGAAGGCAAATTTACCGACGGAAATAACTTACCGTCGTTAAATTTGCCTACGAAATTACTCATTCCGTCAGAAATTTGCCTATGGATCCATATTTTTGTCGGTAAAATTTTCGACAGAAAATATAATTTCGTCGGTAAATATGATGAATGACGACAGTTTTTGGTTTGCACCTCTCGACGAAATTAGCGACGGTAAATATTTTCTGTCGGTAAATTTCCCGATGAAAACTTTTCCATCGGCAATGGTACCTACAACCGGTTCTCCTTCGCAATTTTCCGTCGGTAATTTCCGTCGGGAAAATGAAATTTTCTTGTAGTAAAATATATTCTTATGGCTAGCCATAATATCCCAAAGTCCTGAAATTATCCACTGAACACTAAGGGTATTAGTTCACTTTATATAATATCACATTTTTTACTACATCATTTATTCTTTTCATCTTAATTTAATTACACCAAACTCCCAAACACCCTTAATTAAGTTTAATAGTCATACATACATCACATAAACATTAATTATCACTTTATTTTAATTAGATCACATCATTTTTCTCATGTATAGTATCAGCCATCAAGGAATTCTTCACTTACAAATTGTTTCTCATTCCAACTTCATGCCATACACAATTTCACATTCATTTTTAGTCATTTCATGGTGAATTAAAGTAACTACACATGAAAATCTCAAGTTTTATTAAACTCTCACATTATGTAACAATGACATAATCCATCCCAATAATTATTTTTCATCTCAATTGGTAGTATTACACTTCTAATACCTTAAATTGATAAAATAACATCAAATGACTAATTTTTAATTAAGTTACATTAAGGTACCTTAAGTAACCTAATTTCGCCACCAAACTTCCACCCTCCTAAGTTTTGTTTTCTTCATTTGTTCAAGTCTCTAAATATTTATTCTAACATATTATCAAGTTTTATCAAGTTAATTCACTAATTCAAGCCATATAACATAGTTACCTAATGCAAAATTCAAAAGAAATTCAAGTAAATTAGCGAAATTAAAGGTAATTTGTATCCACTAACCTCAAAATGGCTGTGATTATGCTTGTCCCTCCTTCTCCTTCTTCTTTCCTTTTTCCTTGTTATTTTTCCCTTTCTCCTCTTTTTCTTTTTTAGGCCAAAAATGGAAAAGGAAGATACATGAGTTTTTGTTACAAATTTAAGTAATTTAAAGCTATAATTCAACTTTCCTAATCATTATCTACATGCTCCTATAATTTCCCCCACTAATGTCATCAAAATCTCACAAAACCATAAATTTTTCTTACTTTCTCTTACCTTTTTCCTTTAGTTTCTTGGCTTCCTTTTGATACCAGCCCTTTTATGAATTAAAAAGGAATGAATTCTGAATATAAGGTTAAATTTTGAGCTTAAAATTCAAGGAGAGAAAGCTTGATTGAGTGAAAATGGAAGAAGGAGAGAGAGAGAAGAGAGGTTTCGAATTTGCTAAAGAAAGAAGGAGAAAATACTGGAATCTTGGGGAGATTTTCAGATATTTAGTTGCTTATATAGGGTGCTTTAAGTGTACAAAAGGAAGGGCTAAGATTCATTTGGTAACTATTGAATCTAATGGCTTTAGATTATGCCACATGTCACTCATTCAAGCATGTCCAATTATCTTACTATGCTATGCTTGCATACACTAGATTATGACTTCCTAAAAATGACTCTTATGTCTTCTTATGGTTAAATTTTCGGGTTTGACTCCTTAAATAACCCAATTTTAATTTTTTACCTCAAAAATTGAGCTTTTGATCTGAAAGTTAGAATGCTCTAAAATTTTTCCTTGCGTGTAACTATATATTAAAGAATATATGGTGAAAATTTTAGCTCATTCCGATATTATTTCGATATACTCTTAGCTTCGGTGGCTTATGGAGCTGGTCTGTAATTCGAAGTTTTAAAATTATCAGAATTGCTATTTTTCAGTTCCTTAGGTGTCACTACAGTACTTATGACATGTATATGAAATATGGTGTCAATTAAAGGTCTCTAAGATCTCCAAATATTTAGTAAAAGTTCTGGTCAAACATACATTGACTCGTGAAATTTTTCTTCCTTTACCCTTGTGAAGGCTTATTTGACCTCAATTTTCACTCAAATTGTACCATTAGACTTCATTTAACATGTACTTTCATATTTTATATTAATCTCACACTGCCCGCCAGGTCATCCATCCTCGGGTTTCCTAGCTCGAGCCTGTTTAACCTAACATTCAATTCAAGTTTTCTGTCTTATTCAACTCTGATCACTCCGAAACTCGACAAATGCAACATATCATGCATGACAAATGCAAATTTGGGGGTGTTACATGTTGCTTCCATTCTTCATGAGTTGTGGACTGGTCGATAACCTGACCTGAGTCATTTACACCTTTGGAGTTATGCTACTTATCTCCATAATACCTCGAATAAATTTGAGAAATTAGGATCAAGAGGCAAAAAGAATATCTTTGTGCGATATTCTGATGTATGAAAAGGATACATGTTCATGGGTGAGAAAGCAAATGGCTAAGTAATAAAATTTGAATCACGAAAGTCATATTTTTGGAAAATAAGTTTTCAACGTTAGGCGAAGTAAGTCAAAACTTTACTTTTTATGAAACTCAAGAATGTGAACTACTTAGATCTCTCCATCTGAGTGGGAGAAAAATTGATGAAGAAGGTTAAGACTCTCTTCTCAACGGCCTTAATGCTCGGATATCCATCCTTCAGTGGAAGGATGAGCATGCCTAACTCCAATAGGAGTATGGATATTTAGGATCCTTATTTGAGTGGGAGCATAGAGCTCAATCCCAATGGAAGCATTTTAAATTATGATGAATATATGAGACATATCATTTGTGCTTAAGTTGACTGAGATAAGAGAATCTTATGTGAATGATCTCAAATTTTTCCTAGTATGAAATCCTATTTTTTAAACCCTCAGAACACTTAACTTATACAAGGAGTACAATTTAGTGAGGCTAGGTTAGTTAGTCTCCAAATGGTCATGAAAAAATTTTATCTCAGCGAATATAATTAGAAAAGCGAGTTGGATATAGTAAATGGGAAAGATGTTGTTCCATTACATTCGGTGGTTTTGTGGTTTACTAGTTAACCTATTGTAGTATTTATAAGTAGAGATACAATAGTGAACACGAAAAATATTTTTATGAGATCATGAGATAAAACAACGAATGTGAGAAAACTATCTAGAGTCTGGCATACTATTATGAGAAGATCTTATTTCTCGAGATATTATATATCCCTAACAGTTGTATAGCACTAGTGTTCTCAATGTATACTGGTCACATGAACTATCTGCCTGTATGATAGGAGAGAATGATTGAAAATCATTTCATCATGTGCAAATGAGAGACGAAGGAGTTTGGAATATATTTATGACTCACAAGATGAGAAATTGGTTCCAATATAAATGAGAATATATTGGAATAGAAAATAATATACATAGAATTAGTTTTATGTTAGAATTTCCCTAAATTAGGAAATCTACCATTATTAGTGAGGAAAATTACTTAATTTAAATTAGGTAAGTAACATATTAATGATTGATATTATTTTCTTTACTTAATTTGTGTAAATATCAATTTAATTCATACTAATTAAGGTAATTTATGTTACCTTAATTGGAGCCTTATATAACAGCTAAAATTCAACATTATGGGAGTGTAAGAATAATTTACATACCAAAACTCTGCTGAATTGCTTGCGTATATTTTCTCTCCTTTTCTACTACAAGAAAATATAAAAATAGCAACTTAAATTATTTTATTGCTAATTTAGCAACAGAAATCCAATTCTGTTGCTATTTAGCAACGGATAAAAATGCCCGTTGCTAAAATTGGTTAAATATTATAGATTTAGCAATGGAAATATATTTGGTTATCTTTATCTTTGCCATCAGCTTTGAACGCCACCTTTTAACAATGGTAATTCCCTCTCTCTCTCTCTCTCTTTCTCTCTCAGCTAATATATTTAGATCTTTTGGTATTATTAAAAAAACCCTAAACATTTCCTTCCATGTTCTTCTCATAATAGCAGTGAGTTCTTCTTGATCACCTTCGCCCTTTTTCATCTTTTTCTCATAATTATGAATCCACTCTCTTTATAGGTTTTTTTATTCTTTCCTGATTTCTCTGCTTTTTTTTTAGTCTTTGGATGCTACTTTAATTTCACTTGTGATTTAATTATTGGCGTCTGTTTATTAAATCTAAGTTTTTCTTGATCTGCAATTTGAAAATGATTTCTCACCCAAATTTTATCCTAACCTTTGAATTTCATGATTGTTGACTGGTATTATACCTTGGTCTGTAAATAATACGAGTATCTCTATATTTTACTATCTTTATTTTTCTTTTAACGAATTTATTATAGCAATGGAACCAGGCATCGCCTTATTTGGCTGGAGATAGTGCCGCATATCATAGGACCTCGTCATACGGAGATGATGTTGTGATTGTAGCGTAAGTTGTTTTCCCTTGAAATTGTAACTCAATTTGTCATTCAAAAGTAATCGAATTGATGAGTTAATAGTGAGCTTGCTTTATATTTTTTTTCACCTGGTGCGTTATGCAGAGCTTATCGAACACCTTTGTGCAAGTCCAAGCGTGGTGGTTTCAAGGATACTTATGCCGATGATTTACTTGCTCCAGTTTTGAAGGTGTTTGAGATTTGAATTAACTCCTTTGGTTTTATTTTTCTTTTTTGGGGAAGGCAGGAATTTCTTCAGTTTTGTTTTAATTTTTTTTCTGGTTGCTTGTTGCAGGCGTTGATCAAGAAAACAAATTTAAACCCAAGTGAAGTTGGGGATATTGTTGTGGGCATGGTGTTAGCTCCAGGATCTCAAAGAGCAGGTGAATGCGAGATGGTTGTATTCTATGCTGGCTTTCCTGGTCTCTTTCTTTCCTTGTCTCTCTTAGGGAAGCATAATTTGTCACTTCCTCAGCTGCAAAACAAGAGACAATTTAGTTTAAAATATTTATGGACCATCTAAATGTAACTACCTCAAAGGAACTTACAGTCTATAGTGACAGTCAAGCATCGATAGCTTACATTAAAGATCTGAAATTTCATAGTAGGACTAAGCATATCGACATTAACACTACAAAAAAACTGTCAATTAGCGACGACATCATTTTCGTCGCAAATTTTGTGATGGATTTGCGACTATTTTACAATTCCATCGTGGGAGGATATTTTATATTTTTTGCGATGAATTAGCGACGGAACAAATAAACAGTCGCTAATTATTAGCGACAAATATTTCCCTCGCTAAATTTTTTAATTTATTATTCATGAAATTAGTTCCAGAAATATTAGCGACGAACATATTAGTCGCTAATTTTGAAGGGAAATTATAGCTCTTTTGTTGCGACGGTTTAGCGACAGAAATTATTCTGTCGCTAATAGTAATTTGTTACAGTAAAACAATTAGCGACGATAATAATTAGTCGCTAATCCGTCGCACATAAATTAAAAAATATTTTTTTTTAATTTCACTCACATGATTTATTTATAGTTTCAAATAATTTTAATATAGACCATATGAAATTAATATTTTATTTTGTTACTGAAAATTATAAATTATTTTATAAGTTGATAATTTTTTATCAATTATACCAAAATCTAAAGTTATTTATTTAGAAAATAACATTTTTAATAATAATAATAATAATAATAATAATAAAAACTAATTATTATGATTATTATATATTTACGTGTTCAAGATTAATAAAAATAAATATTTATAAAATAGTAATATAAAATTTATTATTTCATTTAAAATAATAATAAAAAAATTTGTAATTTATTTTTATTTCATAAAATTTAAATTAAATATTAAATTATTAGGAATTCTATTAATTTCTTTATCAATTACCCCCAAATATAAACTTATTTATTTAAAAAATTTACATTTTTAGTAATAATAATAAATTAATTGTTATAATTATTATATAGTCATATTATCAAAGATAATAAATATAAATATTTATATAATAATAATATAAAATTTATTATTTCATTTAAAATGATTATGTAAAATTTATAATTTATTTTTATTTTATTAAAATTTTGAGCAAATTTTAAATTATTAAAAATTTTAGTTATATATATATACAAAATTATCCTTGAATACAAAGATAAAATGATGAAATTTGGCAGGGGTATTTTAGTAATTTCAAAAATTTACCCTACATATAAAAATAACATTTTCTCTCCCCTCACCTCTCTTCACTGTTTCAATTGAAAATAGCTATTTTCAATTGCAAGATAAAAATAAGAACGAGTGAAATTGATCTTTTCCTTCACATAGTAGAAAAATAAAAACTAGTGAAATTGACTTTTTTCTTCACATAGTGAAATTAACCTTTTTCTTCACATATCTTAATAAATTATGTATTTATTACGTGTGATCACATAATTATCTATAATCAAATAAAAATTAGCATCCAAATAAATAGAATTGGTTGTTCATTAAATTTTAATTTATTTTAAAAAATAAATAAATATGAACTTATCATAATACTAAAAAAATATAAGTTATCTTAATGGAAATAAGAAATAAAATCTGAAATTGGGAAGTTTGATTTGTAACGTCCAAAATTTGAGTCATCCGACAAATACTTTTTAATATGTGAGCAATATTTCTGATATCGGTTCACGAGAATCAATTTATTGAAGATCTTATATGAGTAAGTATAATTTGAAGGTTGATATATAAGCATAATTAAGATTGAACATATGTAAATCTCTTTGTATTTGTCTAATTTTTTTACTTAATGCTCCAAGTTATTCGCAGTGCTACGTGTGCCTTTCCAGTCGCCTCTCCTCACTACATTTACTACGTCGTTTTATTGAAATTTTACCTTTTCCTATGCTGTGAATTTGGGATAGCTGCGCACAACATGGGAACGGTCGGAAACAATGTGCACCTATATTCAGGCGCGCACCAGATGGACGTCAGTTCAAAAATCAGATCCAATAAATTTTTGGAGTCCGGACTTTGTTTGACGTAAATGGTAAAGGGTCTTCATCTCTGCCTTCCTCATTGAGCACATTCTCTCACCCTCACTCACACTTTTCACACTGTCCTTGTGAGTTGCGACGCAACGCAGCCCATCTCCGACGGGTTGTTGACCTGAAGTTTGTGCTCTTTAGGTAGTTACTCTTCCTTACTACTGACGATTAGTTGCGCCGATCTCTCTTTTTTATTTTTATTTTTCTCGCTTTATTATTCATATTGTTCCTTTTCCAATTTTCGTTTCAGCTTCACTCGCATTTCACTCTCTTTGCGACTGAAGGTATGTATTTCATTTCCACCGACGATCGGTTCTCTTTGTCCGATTTAGCTCTGTTCCCATTTTTAAATAACAAATAAATTAGAGGTGAAACTTCTGCTTATTGATCTCTTAAATGATGTTTTCCCTTCAAATCTATGACATATTATTCAATTTACTGTTCATTTTTTCTCCTTGTGTTTCTGACCAGCTCTCTTTGCCAACTTTTATAGCTGAAATATTTCTCCCTCTTTGTTTGATGTTGTTGCGCTTTTGTACAGCATTAATTCCCTTCTTAACCATGTGCTACGATTCGGTTATTTTTGTATATGCGTAAATCTTAGCATTTCGTGCGAATGTTATCTTGCAAACATTATATTATGTCTGCATGGAAAGTGGATGAGTAGTGTTCAAGACGCGTGGTTTGTTATTTGTTTGTAAACATAATCGACAAATGTTTTTAAATGTGGATTTCTCGGCATTGTCGATTTGGGTCATAATTATTACCTTTGCCTTCTTTTCATAATTATACATCAAAGAGTTGTTTGTTTCATGTAAATGAAAATGTAAAAAGGTTTCAGAGATGAAAGCTGAGTATTTTCCCCCAAAAGAAGATGTGATTTTGCAGAATGAGGCACCGACAGACTTCTATATACTTGTCACTGGTGCTGTGGTGAAATGCCCAACTTCATCCTCTTAGTTACCATTATCTTTGCTTGACATTTCTACTTAGTGAAATTTTCACATTCTGTCTTGTAATATCTGAGTTTCTTGCAGGATCTTTTGGTTTACAAAAATGGAGCTGAACAGGCAAGTATTAGCTGTTGAAATTCACTATGCATCGAGACCTTTGCGTTATAATGCATTTGTACTGAATCTCCGATGAATGGTTGCATGTTGTTGGGCAGGCAAAAACTGGTGATCTTTGTGGTGAGATTGGGGTGCTCTGTTATAGGCCACAACTTTTTACTGTGCGTACCAAAAGACTGAGCAAAAACTGGTGATCTTTGTGGTGAGTTTGAGTTCAATTTTTTTTTTTTTTTAAAATCACCTGACATTAATTTCATATGCAATTTCATCATTATTTCTACAAATTTATTAATTTATTTTCCTTCCTAATACAAATATATAGTAATTGATGGGCTTGAATCTTGAATGACATCAATTTTTCACTGTCATACAATTAAAGAGCTGAAGCTACAGCAGTTTATCATGTTTCTGTTGAACTGAATTAATGAGCTGCCTAGAGAAAATTCAAATGGGTGAACTAAACTCAATCTGTAGATTGAGCTCTGCAATTTACCTATTTTTGTTATCTTCATCAACCTTTGTTTCAACCTAAACACTAGTTCACTTGTGCATGTCCTTTGTACTATAGGCAGATCTGGAAAATCATACACTATCTCATTTATGTCTAAAACCCAAATAACTCGTGTAATAATAATCCGAAATGGAATGCAGCTCTGATAGCTTTGTTGGGTCTTATTTAAGACTGAAGTAACTAAGTAGATTTGCAATTTACTAATGCTTGGGCTGTCAAAAGACTAGATTTAGTCTGATACTTGATCTGCATCCATTATTTTAAATTGGGTATAGTGCAAATGGTATAATATGTTTAGTAATAATAATTTTCTTTTTTTACATAATTATAATATTTAGTTTCCATTTGTTTCACTAATAGTGTCTATTCTCATTTTTATATCTAATAGTGTCTTATCCCCGTCTTCTTGTCATACTTGCTTATTATCTCGTTATAATATAGTGACCATTGTATGTAGCATGAATTGTACCTAGTTTTAATTTTCTGTTCTTAAAGTTTTAAAAGAGCTGTAACCTCATCTTGATTTATTTTAAGAGATTGACAATTTAATAGAAATGCTGCAAACGGATAGAACTATTGGGAGCATAAATAATGTAGTTCTCTTGAAGGTTCAATTGGAAAAAAAAAAAAAGTTGAATAGAGAAGAACTTGTGGCAAAGTGCGGAAGTCTATTTTGTTCCTCTCTTTGCATATTGGAACAGCACAATTGATGCACCGAGCATAGGAGATCTTTGGACACTGGCAGTGGTTATTTTGGTTAATTTGCACTTGGCTATGGACATCATGCCTTGGAATTGGATTACTCATGCAGCCATTTGAGGATCTATAGGTGCAACTTTCATTTGTGTCATTTGCATTGATGCGGTGCCCTCTTTAGTTGGATACTGGTAAGCTCTGTTCTTTATTGTAATATAGATCCTTATTACTTCATATGCAATGGTTATTTTTATACTCTATAAAACTAAGTGGCAGAATTGCAATCATTTCAATGGTTGTTTTGTTTGAAGCATGGAAAACATTAGAATTTCGTTCCATGTATTATTGCCTTTTGGTATTTGCTTGTACGCCTAACACCGCCTTAGCTGTTTCAGTGACATATAACAGTGAAAACTCATAGATGAATTGCATTTTCAATTTATCGCTCATTAACTGGAGAGTCAAAACTATAGTCGTGCAAAAAAAAAAAAAAAACGAAATTTAAAACTTAGCATGATATTGTTGCTTGCAGTCAAAAAAGGGAGAAAAGTGTTGGATTACTTAGGCATATTCAGTTGTGCATTCTTGATTGGCATGTGCTATGAATAAGTTTGTCATGTGGATTCTTGCTGTTTTTGTTTTTTTATTCTTTTCTTTTTTTTATTTTTCCTTCTCTGTTGAAGAACTAACAAGTTTTCAATTTTGTGGCAGAGTTCTCTTGTTGATCTTCCTCTGAAGAATTTCTACAGATATGTAGTACCAATCATGGTATACCATCTAATTCACAAAGCATTGGTTTCTTAAATTTAAAAAGAATTACTTTTGGGTTGATGTTTTAGTTATCCTGTGACTTTTCAGGTTGATTTCAGTAGTACTGATAGCACAGTATCTGAAATTGCTGATTTCTAGTGACAATAATAACCATTTACATGGGAAAAAGAAAGTGAGTTCCTACATTATTGGCTAATAAAGGTGGTCCAGAGTGACAGCCTTAGCTAGAAATTTAGGTTAAGATTTGTGGACCTATGAATCATCTCTGTCTTTATTTATACAGGGAACTGATAATGGCTGGAACTCCAACCTTCTGAAATGGGCGTTGGGCAAACAAGATAACATTAGCTGTGAGTTATATTTTATTTATTCTGATAGCTTTTTCTATTTTATTTTTCTCTTCCAATTGTGTATAGGCAGTTTCTTATTAAACTAGCTCTCAAAGTCTCTTGGGCTTTTGTATATGCTATTGGCACCAGTCATCTTTGATCAAACTAGTTCTCAAATTCTCATTTGAACCACCAGAGAACTTGTGATGAATTCTTTAATGGAATTGGACAACAGATGTCATGCAATTAATCTGTCTACTATCCTTAAGAGTGTTATGTTTTTCCCTTAGGAGCTTGGAATGCACATATCTGTCTGTGGAATATCTTGGATATTTGAGTTTTTTGTTATGAAACATTTGTCTTTGGTTATTAGAACAAGCTCTTATATTCTGATTTGAGTTATTGGAAAATTTACTGTCACATCCTTTACTGGTTTTGGGAACAAATGCTTAAGCACTTGCTTTGTTTGCTTTGCTTTTAAGACACTGCTTACTTTTACATTTCCTCTCCAGGAGCATGGGAAGGGTGGCCGTCGAGGGAAGCCAATTAACATTTTTCCATTGCTTCTGGACATCTGTAAGCATGCATCCTCTTTATCTGAATTATTCTTCATTCTAATTTTATAATTTGTATTTTTAGTTAAAAGAGAAAATCAAAATAAGCTAAGTCATTTGAGGCGCTATTGGAGTGGCCAAGTAGTGAACTTCTTAAAATCAGAATCTGTAGATTATACTTTTGAATGAAAAATCAAGCACTTAAACTGATGGTGAAAAGAGATAAGTAAATCATAAGCAGGAGATGTTGAAAATTAGAGATGATTGTCTTAACCCCACTTTGCATTCTCATCTAAGATGTAAATCAGAAAATAACTGGATCTTAATTTTCGTTTTTCTCCATTTTACTTCCACTTTAAGTAATATGGAAAAATAGAGATGGTAGGGTATGACACTTTTGGCCTTTTATTCTCAAGATAACTGAATTTGAAATTGGAAGATTGAAAAGCTAAGAAATGCTCTACTATTGTTTATCCTTGGTGTCACAATCATGAATTCTAGAAATAGTTCAACAGTGATCATGGTTCTTAGTCGTGGTGCTTACCTCCTCTTGAAAAAATGAGTTCTTTCACATCGCTGGCCATTTTAAGAAATGGTCCTCTCATATTTGGTATAATTGTATTTGGTTGGCCATTTAAAAATGATAATTGCCTGTTTTTAGATGCATATGTGTGTTGCATGTGATCAAACTTTTTAGCAAGTTTGTCTTTCCTTTGATCTTGCCCTTAATGCTTGTCTTTCGAATTGCGAGTAATTGTTTGCCTTTTGATTTTTTTTTTTCACGCAGACAAAGGCAGATGCTGGCAAGGGTGGAAAGAAAAAATGATTTTTCAAGTATTTTATTATCATCTTTAAGCGCCGATACTCTTGTTTGGGCTTTCTTTAGCTTCTAGGTAATTTCGGATGAAATCTTGTGTTGTCTACTAGGTGTCAATTTTGTACTTAATTGTTCGGCAGTTTTTTCTTTTTTGAAAGGATGATGATTCATGATGTAAATTATGGTCAAGAGTCTAACGTAATGAGTTTATGAATTCTTTTGTTGAATTCAAAGTTCTTAATTGGAGTTTGAACTATTCTTGAAATTCCTACGTTCAAAGCCTTAGTGAGATCATTTGTAAAATTTAAGAAATGATTACACGTTCATGCTGAAGCAGGTGCGCCATTACCAATTCATCATTCATCTTAGTTAGGTGCATGATAGTTACTTAGCTAATGTGTAATAATTTAATTAGTAATAATTTATAATTAGGTCATGCAATAATATAGCGACGGATTTGCGACAGATTTTGTGTAATAGATATAATTTAAGAAATAATTAGCGACTAATATTTCATCGCTAACTTTTACAGTAAATTTTTAATTAGCGACAGACATTGTAGTTGCTAAATATTATTATTATAATTTGGCGACTAATTAGGAATATAAATTAGCAACGGAAAAAAATTAGCGACGAAATTGTTCTGATTTTGAACTCCATTGCTAATATATTCGTTACTGGCCTTTTAGCGACGGTTTTTGTTAATTAGCGACAGAATTTTCCGTCACTAATTAGCAGTTTTTTTTTGTAGTGTAAGTGTCAATACATTAAAGAAATTGTTGCACGAGGAGAAGTGAACTTTCAGTATAATTGTACGCTTGATATGGTAGCAGATCCTTTAACTAAATATGTATCAAAAAAAATGTGTTTAAGAGACATGTTAGCTCTCAGGGTTTACCTAGGATTTAATTTATAATGTAATATCTTGACATTGTTATTTATGAATAATAATAATAATAATAATAATAATAATAATAATAATAATAATAATAATAATAATTGAGTTTATTGTTGGCAATACAAGAGTGTGAATGTTTATATATGAATATTTACTGTTATAAGATAAAGCATGTTGGACAGAGAAGTAACCCACTCACATGGGTGTTTACATTAGTTTTGTTAATAAGTTAACAAAGTCTAATATGAGGCAATTTTTGAACACAAAGTAAATTTCAAGAACAAGTGTCTTCTTGCAGAAATTACAAGATAAGTCTTGTTAACGTGCAAGATAAAAGCACAAATGAGGTTGTGTGCTTTGGATTAAGATCCAAAATAGGATTAAGAATAATCTATTGATATGTTAAATGTAACTATTATATTCTACCAAAAAAGCCAAAATTAGTCCTGAAAGAAGTTGATTAAAGTTGGATATATGCTTTAGTGCATTGCAACTTTATGCTTCTATATGGTGTTAAATAAAAATAAGATATGTGCTCCTTTAAGGAAAATAAAAGAACACCATAGCACATGCATCATACCATGTGTGCTTAAGTTGACTGAGGGAAGAGAATCTTATGTGAATGATCTAAAAGTGTGAGATCCTAATTTTTAAACCCTCAAAACCCTTAACTTATACCAGAAGTATAATTTAGTGTGGTTAGCTTAGTTAGTCTCCAAAGGGTCATGGAAAACTTTTATCTCGACGGATATAATTAGAAAAACGAGTTGGATATAGTAAATGGGAAAGATGTTCCATTATATTCGGTGGTTTTGTGGTTCACTAGTTAACCTATAACTTATTGTCGTATTTATAAGTAGAGATACAATAGTGAACACGAAAATTATTTTTATGAGATCATGAGATAAAACGACGAATGTGAGAAAACTATCTAGAGTCTGGCATACTATTATGAGAAGATCTTATTTCTTGAGATATTATATATTCCTAACAGGTGTATAACATTAATGTTCTTGATGTATACTGGTCACATGAACTATCTGCCTATATGATATGAGAGAATGATTGAAAATTATTTCGTCATGTGCGAGTGGGAGACGAAGGAGTTTGGAATACATTTATGACTCACAAGATGAGAAATTGGTTCCGATATAAACGAGAATATATCAGAATAGAAAATAATATACATAGAATTAGTTTTATATTAGAATTTCCCTTAATTAGGAAATCTGCCATTATGAGTGAGGAAAATTACCTAATTTAAATTAGGTAAGTAACATATTAATGATAGATATTATTTTATTTACTTAATTTGTGTAACTATAAATTTAATTCATACTAATTAAGGTAATTTATGTTACCTTAATTGGAGCCTTATATAATGGCGAAAATTCAGCATTATGGGAATGTAAGAATATACTCCATACCAAAACTCTGCCGAATTGCTTTTGCATATTTTCTCTCCTTTTCGTTGGGATTTTTAGTTCGTGGCACTAGAGATTTCATCCCCAACCTTGCGTGGCGTGGGTGAGAACTAGACCGGTAACGCAAAAAGCGGGTGATCTCAACATTTGTGAATTTGCGTTTTGAAAGGTATTTATCCTTATTTCTCGTAATATATCGCGATATATATCTTTCAATATGTACTTTAGGTTACAAGTAAAATAGGAAACAGATAGTCTTGAAACTTTAACAAACTAAAACTTAATAAAAAAAAAACTATCCTTATTAGATTTTCTTTAATTAAATCTGATTATATTTTAATCAAATTCAATCCGATCATATCACAAGTTATAGCATAATTCGGAACATAATTGAAACATATATACACGACTATAATATAAATATGATAGAATAAACTTATTTTTTTATTATTTTTTTTTTCAAATTGTATTATAATTAGTATAACAGATAACTTGTCAAGTAGAAAAGTAAATCGTGTTCTGGTTAAGGGTATGGCGGTCTTGATTTTGAGTTGGAAAAATCGAATAAGCATTTCTGCATCATCTTGAGTTCACATTTTTATCTTGACCAATATCTTATTACCGATTTATAAATATATTTATATACAATAATGAGTAATTAGACTGAATGAAAAATCAAGACCACCATTGATCATTATTCGTCAAAGTAGAATACGAATAGTTTACTGATATGGAGTGTGGGCGTGAAATATTAACCAGAAAATTTAGATAGTGACTGAAGTTAGGGAGAAAATGGAAAAGAAATTGGTTGATAAAAGCCCGATTGTCATTTAACCTTTAAAAGACAGAGATTTTGGGTCTGCTGTCTGTCAAAGACAGTCTCCCAAATAAGAGGAAACATAAGGAATCTATGCTTATATCGAGTGAAGATATTTATGCATAGAATAGAATACAAGATTTTGGCAAAACAGAAAAGAAGAGAAGATTACAACTAACATTGTACGTGCGGCATGTTCAACAATTTTCAATTTTTTTTTCCATCTTTAATTTGACTTTGATTTACTATATTTCTTATAGATAATTCTTATTATATTCGATTCAGAAATTATATATTAACAAAAATTGTCACATATTTAACTATATATTTTTTAATTTTTTATCCAATATAGTATTTATATTCAATTATTTATTTAATTTTTAAATTTATTTATAGACTCGATATAAATAAATATGTTGTCGTTTGTTATTTAGCTCGGCGACACGATTGATAATTTCTCAAAAGGTATTACTTCATTACAAAAAAAAAAAATTCGTCTTAAATTATAGTTCATTTTCCTTTGGAAAATTATAACTAATTCAATTCTTCAATACATTCTGATTTAATATACATGATCATTAACATTAAAAATGACATTTCATGCTTTACTAATATGCACTTAATGTCGCGTTTATTAAATTTTTTGAATTATTCTTTTAAAGTTTCAAATTTAAATTTTCACTATAAGAAAATCATTAAATAGCAACGGAAATTATTGATTTTCCATTGGTAATCAAAATAAGCAAAGGAAAGTTCGGTTGCAAATTCGTTAGTTGCTATTTTTAGCAACGTAATACAAATCCGTTGCAAAATCCACCCAATGTAATATTTGGTGAATTGATTAAATTTAGTTTACGTTGCTAAAAATAGTAATTTCCGTTGCTATTTTTACCCACTAATATTTAAATGATTTTTTATATAAATAAATTCTTTATTGACCGCTGTAATTTTTAATTATTTAGATTATTGTTTTGGCTACTTGCCTGGGATTGTGGCTCCCCGTCCTCCTGCAAACATATATATATATATATATATATATATATATATATATATATATATATATATAAACTATCCAGAAGCCAATGAGGTTATTTGTTTTTAAGTCTTTTTTACTATGGTAAAATTGATCATTAGGTTTACAAATTGATAAATACAAAAGCAAAATTTGAAGGCATGTGGCGTTGTTATTTTAGAACTTGTTTGTTATTGCAGTATATTTTCTTTTGGTTATTTATTTACTCAGTACAGATAAGGTTCTTACATTTTGTATTTCCTATTAATTATTTGGGATGGATTATTTTGCATTTGAACAATTTTCGGGTTAATTGTACCGGAGGTTGTTGAACTTATGCAATAATTACCAGAAAGTTACAAAAAAAAAATTTAAATTTTATAATATTTACATGAAAAGTCAGTTTAACCGTAAAACACTTAAAAATTTATTAAAAATTTAATATGGCACATGCTATGTAAACTTTACATTTTACAAGATAATTTGTGGCAGTAGACATTAGTAGTAACCTATGCAATGCAGTCAAAACGATAAAAAATTGTTTTTATTCTTTATCTTAAATTTATTTTCCTTAATTAAATAATGCATTATTTGTTTTTATTATTTAATGCATAAACAATACCCTTGTTAATTTTTATGAAAAAACTTATCCGTTAAAGTTAGTGCCACAAGATTAATGTGCTAAACTATCAATAACATTACTTAGTTCTCATTGTCGTGTAGCAAAATAATTTTCCGCAATTCTGCCACTTATTTTAGCATTTGGAGATAATAATTTTCTTATCCGTTTTTATGTTACAATACACCCTTAAATTAAAAACTACAAGAAAATATTCAATTAGCAACGGAAATTTTTGATTTTCCGTTGCTAACCAAAATTAGCAACGGAAGAAGTGATGACAGATTTGACCGTCGATATTTTTAAATTCATCCATCAATTAAAAAACAATTTACGACAGTAATAATCGTCGCCATTCTGTCGCTAAACTTTATTGCAATTTTTTACCTATAATTTTCTATGGAGAATACATGTAGATAATACATTGCAAAATCACACTACTCTTGAACAACCTTTAAGCGAGGAAAAATAAGCAAATTTTACAAACTATTACATTCCCATCTACGAGTCTCAAAAACAAATAAAAAAAAATTAAGATGAGAACCGTAATCTAGTTTATATAATTGACTCTCATTAAACCCAGGAAAAGACTATACCGTAAACATTAATGTGCACAATGATAAAGTATAGGCCAGGAAACCAACCTAGGATACTTGATCCAACAAGAGGTAATTTCACATTTTTATTATTTGGTACACAGTAATTTCACCTAGTTTTCAAGAATACCAGTATCGATTCCAAGACTAATAGTACCCTGGGCTAATTCCTCCCTTCTAAATATTTTAGATTAACTCTACTTCCTTGGTTGGTAACCTCAGCCAAATGAACATCCATAAGCATAATGCATCATCATTTCTAAACCTTCAATGTGGTCTTTCCATCTGTCTCTGTTTATCATTCATCATTTGAGTTGCTTATTGTTATTAAAGAAAACACACACATCAATGATCAGGGCTGTTTAGCAATTTGTAAAAGAGAGCAACATAAGTAGTTAACCCTACCCGTTACTCAACTATAACTGAAATAAACTTTTGTGTGTCAATCTCCATAAAACTACAGAAGAGATGATCTATTAGAAAACATATAGTTAATTACCGAAGGTCTATTTCAGCTTTTGAAACTTCAAAGAACACAGAATGTGTCAGGAAAAATCAGAGAAATGTATTTTCTTAAAAAAAAAAAACAGATACATTAGCTCTTGCCTACATGTCTCCCAAAGTTTGCTACAAAATGGACAGATGTAGTGACTGCAAGTATATGCCTGTACAGCAAAAGGTAGATACAGAACTTAACATGAATTCCAAAAGAAATTGCTGCCCTTGCAGAAATTGAAAACAACAAAACAACCATAGCCAAAGCAAAATCCCAGCACAGAATAGACCTGAAAGCAATTTGAGTGCATGAAATAGCCACAAGGAAGAGCTTTAACACTTAAACTTGATGTGAACAAAAAGTCACAGCAGATCGTGTATTTTATATTTTGCCACATCTAGAAACAGATAAGAAATAGTAAACGGACAGCCAAAACAATAATCTCATTGGAGGACATTGGATGCCTGAGCAAGTTATATCCTATCTATGCAATAATTTGCATGCTATAAATTAAAACTGTACAACTGATCGATACAGTTTGGTCTGGTTTCCAAGCACTCAAAACCAAACAGATTAAACCTCTTAACCAAACCAGTTTAGCACAAAGAACCAAACTGAACTCTACCAAAATATTTTTCAGTTTTAGGCCATTGCACATTTTGTATTAGCTTTTAATTGTGGTACTGTCTCATACACTTTTAATTTTATCATACAATTCGAGTAATATACAGCAATTATAAACATCTAATAAAAAATTAAACATTCAAACTAATCATGTAAATGCGTATACTACAAATGACAGATATGTATTACGTACATAAATAAATAACCAAACCAAACTAAAAACCAAACCAAATAAATTGATCATTTAATATATGTTTCTATAAAATTCAGCCAGTTCAGTTTCTTGTTAATTCCATTTGATTCGGTTTTCAGTTGCAGTTTGGCGCAGCCCTACACCATATAATCCTTAAGGAAGTGAATTCAAAATTTTAAAACTACTCATGAAGGTCATAGAACATTAACCTGGTGCAAGCGTGCCCTTTTCTGTAATATTTTATCTTCATATGATCCAACAGCTTGAATGAAATGCTCTATGTTGCTCAAATTTGGCTGAGAAAGCAAAACATAAATAACAATCAACATCAGAACCTGGAAAATTACTAAAAAACCAAAGCAGCTATTTAAATATCAAGGCATACTTTGCTTCATCAGTCAGATAACCATCCATGGCCCTGAATTCCTTCTTGTACACTGCAATCAGCAAGTTGATTGCAGCCTAAAAAATTGAGTGTGAAAAAAGATCAGTTTAGCTCATACATGATTTCCATTAAAAAAGAGATGTGGGAGATGGAACTGTACAAGGTACTCTGAGCACATTTGAAAATATATATATATATATATATATATACTTATTTAATTTTTGAAAAATAAGGATCTCAGTAATTTGATATCTAAATTCTAAACCATTGCTGCACCAACTAGATGAGCTCAACTATTTGAAATATTTTAGCAGAAAAATAAGCTAAGAAATAGATGATCTCAGTCAATTAGAATAATTCAGATTCACATTGTAGCACGTTTAATATCACAATATAACAAATTTAACGTCATGTACTTATGCATATAATTGAATCGCCAAGTGCAAGAGGGATAAATTAGATAGAAATTTAAAAAAAAAAAAAAAAATCAAAAAAGGAGCTCTCTTTAACCCCCTAACAACGTAGCCTATCCCGGCCCTCACCCCTTCAACTGTCCATCAATTTAAAAGAAAGATGAAGACATAATTAATTCCATTGATCTATTATTTATTTTGGATCATGCCCAAAGCAAGATGCATCATAGATGCCATGAACTGATAGAACTACTCTTATTTTGCTGATTTGAGCGTAAGATATGTCCCCTTTATTCAACTTTCAGAAATTATTTTTACATCATTAAAATTACGTGGTTTTACCAGGAAAATGAGGAAACGGACCAATGATTTATCAGGCGCCTATCTCCAAGCATATCCCGCACCTGTCAACCTCAGTTACGTACTGATTAGTAATTTGAGATTCTCATGATAAATTATCAATTTCTAGGTTATAAAACACCAACGTTCAATGTTAGAAAAAAAGGGACCTAGAAAGAGAAACATAAAACTGACAGCAAAAAACTACTGGAAAGCGCAATCCCAATGGAGGACATAATTAGTTACAGTGAACTTAAAAGACAAACAGAACAGAACAACGTAGAGATTAATCAGAGCATTTGCTTCTTTTAACTGAAACAACTAAATCTAGAGTTTTTCAACTTTCAAGAGATAGCAAACTTCCCATTACCTATATCAAAATAAGAATGAAACAACAATTTGAAAAAAAATAATATCACCAATGCAAATGACTCAAAATTAATTAGCTAATATGAATTAAGATGAAAAGCTAGACGAAATTAAAAACAATTGTGCGAGTTCATTTTAAAGAAAAAGGAAGGAAGATTTACTTACTTTAGTGGCAATCAAAAAGAGAACTAAGGAAGAGGGAAACTTCAGCCTATTGCAACCCAAGAGAAGTGTCATAGATAGATAGAAAGTGGAGTAATTATTTTTTGAGAAACCCTAAGAGATTATTATTACTTAATCTGATCCATATTTAGGGTTTCTCTAAAATAGAAATGTGTATGCATAATTGCATATATTTACAAGTGAATATAACACTACAAAAAAATAGAGAATTAGCGATGGCAGATTCCATTGCTAATTTATGAATTCCGTCGCTAATTTACTATGGTGACTAACGACTGATTGTCGCTGGCTTTTTTAGCGACTAAAATAAAAAGCAGTACCATCTTCTGTCGCTACAGTAAAAATTATGTCGCTAATTAACTCCTAAAATCAGTCATCAATGTAGTAAGAAAATATTAGCCACAAAATATCTCGTAGCTATTTATAGTCACTAAAAACATTGGTATATTTAGGGAATTTGCAACGCAAAATACCGTCGCTAATAATGCAAAAACCATCGCAATTTATTTGTAATATTTTATTCTTTATTAATATTAATAATGTAAATAACAATTCTCCAATAATATTACTTCAAAGAATATTATACCATAAAAGTAAATTAAATTATACATTAAATTGTATAGTTGTTAAAAAGTACTTAAAAAATACCTTAGTTAGATGAAACCAGCATACATTCTAAATTCTAAAAGAAGTGAAGGACAAAAGTTCAACAAAAATCCTTCAAGGCAGAATAAAGAAAAGAAAAAATACAAGCAGCTTAGCCTAGTAAAAGAAACCAAGCACTTTCCCACCAACATTCTTTCTTCTAGCCTCTTTATGGTCGATAATACCATTAGAAGTTGTCAACACAATGTAACCAAACTACAATTCAAAGTCAATCCAGATATTGACGCCAGAAGCAATTATGAATTTAATTAGATGTTTGAAATTGACTAATGCGCACATTAACATTTCAGCTTCGTATATCAAGATGTAACTATATATTCTAAGATAATCCAAGCTAATATCGCTAAACTAAGTATATATGTTCATAATAAGAAAGAAGAAACACAAGAAGGAATTTAATAATAATGAACAAGGAAACTAGAAAAACTAAAAACTAGAAAAACATTAGCAATTAGGTCCAGACTACTAACAAGTAACAAATAAATAAAAGCATTAAGTCTGTAGATATAACTTAACTAAGTAGCAAATATTGCAATTAGAACCCCTAGGGTAGTCTTTACAGGTTCCCACTCAATGCTTTCGAGATTAACGTGCTCAAGGGATATGGCGTTGCTCCCAATCAGTTGAACCCCAATGGGTGGAGATTGGTAGCATGCTTCAGAATACTCTGCAAAGCTAAATGGATCGTTCCTACTCTAGACCTCTTCACCCATTTTTTATCTATCCGGTCGGGCGGATGGGATGGAGTACTATTTCACTAGTAGAGAAAATAGGAAACTTTTCACCACCCCTAAGTCGATGAAGGGGTTTAAGGAGAGGTTTTTTCTTATCAGGAAACCAGGAGGGTTTGGTGTGTCATTAAATCGATCGGATAGAGCGGTCTATTTAAAAGATAATTCTATTGAGCAGCACTTGTATGAAGCTGATATTGCCAAATTAATGGCAGCCATGGAAAGAAATGGTGGTCCTTATGATTCAAATATGCTGTTGAGTACCTTAGATAGATTGTCGAGCTCTTTGAAGGGAGAAAATGCAAAACAAGAGCATTAGGAAATATCATAAGAGACCTGACTTGCTAACTTAATGTCACACATTGCACGTGCATTTAATATAGACAAATGTAAAATGCTTATCTTGGTTTTGCTTTTCTCTTTTCCCTACAGCTACGATGGCTGATGCAGGAGATTTAACAAAGGAACTAGCTTAGGCTACCACACAGCAGCATTGGTTACAATTGGCTGCCAAGGAGAAGAGGCATGGTAAAAAGAGGACATTAGTGTTATCTTTTGAGGTTGAGCACCATAAGAAGCTGAGGCATGACTCAAGTGAATTTGCTCGAGGTAGAACTTTCTCTAAGGGTCCTTTCACTCCTGCCTCTTTTGTTGGGGAGCACATGGGTGTCATCCTAACTCCTACTGTGAAGGGTATCACTACTAATGCTAAATTCAGCATCAAGGTCCATTCGCATCCCTAAAGGTTGCTGCTTAGGGATGAATCATCATTCAAGGATACTTTTTCAGTGTCCAACCCTCCTGCCATGCTCATGGTGCAAGGGTCTACCAAGCAAACATCTGTAGAGATGGTTAAGGGAGATAAAGGAAAGGAGGAAATGTCGAGTCATTTGGCCAGAAAGGATGTGGGCGAGTCGCAAGTTACTGATCAAAAATCCAACTCTATGAAAGACATATTAAGGGAGCACTTTGGGGAAGGGTTTATCGTTCGAGATTTTAGGTTAGCATCCTTTATCTGTAAAAGACTTATCGATGAGAAGAACTTTTAGGAGGTTGGTAAGGAAAATTCACCCCATCGGCAGCTGGCTTTGTTCTAGATGTAGTGTTTGAAGGTATATGTTTCTACCTAATCCCCCTTTTAAGTGAGTGAGTTGCATTTTATTTTTTCCTCTTTGCCAGATCAGAAGAGGATCTCAAACAAAAGCTGGAGATGGAGAGGAAAGAAAGTGCAAGCATCCAATCGGAGAACCTCATATAGATCAAAGAGACCTTTAACATGAACATCAACCTTCAGGTTCTTCAAAAGGAAAATGCCAAGTTGAAGGTAGAGGTGGAGCGATTAAAGGGAGACAATGCTTAACTTCAAAAGCTTATGGAAGATAATGCTAGGTGGACTATCGAATCCTATCGTGTCTTTATTGAGTGCACTAGAGCCATCGAGGATAGAGACAGGGACATCTCCAATTGGGATTCCATAAGGGTTGCTTTAGAGGAAAAAGAGCGTACTCTCACCAGCAAGCATTCGAAGGAGTTTATTTCTTAAAGGCGTGACCTCATCATGCAACTGGATAAAGCTTAGTGGAGGATACTTTCTCAACTAATTTATGAGGCTAAAAGGTATTTTCCTGGGGCTATTCTTAACTGGATGGAGGATTCTGATGTTTTGCCCGATCTGCCATCTAATGATGATGAGAAGGACATTTCTGAAAAGGAGGCTACGGGAGATATTTCGAAGGGTGTTGATGAAGTCCTTACAGTTGAGCCCAAGTGTAGCGATGTTGCAGATGTTGGAGCCATTCCTAGACCTCCTACATAGCTCAAGATCATTTTGCCTTTGCCTAATGGGCTTGCTCCTAAGCTACTAAATAAGTCTTCTGTCGAGGCGATTGTCGAGCCTCCTACGGTGCTACCTATGGAGCTGCCTGTTTCGTCACTTACGGAGCTTTTTATTGTGCCAACTGTGGAGCCAAACGAAGCGTTGCCCTTTGAGGCAGTGTTTTAGCCTTTCAGGCTTCAGCCATATCCTGGGGTAACTCGCCCATTCGAAGAAATCTTTCGATCGGAGTCATCCTTATGTCTTCTTGTTGTTCAATCTTTATCATCTTTAGTTCTTTAAGGGAAGAGAGAGCTGCTCAATAGTTGTTACATTTTCCTCACTTTCTCCCTGGTTTATTACGGACATCTTGGCTAATCAATCAGCTACTGTTGTTTGCTTCTTGGATGCTTTTTTCCAAAATTCAGGTTGATCTGACCTCTTCTAACTCTTTTTAAAGTTGCTTTGACTTTTGCCAAGTACCCTTCCATGGTATTTTCCTTGGCATCAAAGGTGTCCAGTACTTACCTGGTCACTAGCTGGGAGTCGCTTTTGATTCTTAGTGCTTTCGATCGGATCATCTTGACCAATCTCAAGCCCTGTAATAGTGCCTCATATTCCGTAATATTATTGGATGCCTTAAAGCTTAACCTTATTGTGTACTTTATTGTAATGCCAAATGGGCCTGTTATTACTATTCCAGCTCCTCGTTTAGTTTTTTTTTTAAACTCCATTAACTACCATTTCCCATGCCATCTTTTGGGGCTAGTCGATTGCTTTACTGTTGGTGAGTTTAGCGATAAATTTAGCTAAGGCTTAAGCTTTCATTGTACTTTTTAGCTCATACCTAACATCATAGAACTACAGTTTTATAGCCCACCCTGGCATCTTTCTCTCCAGATCAGGCATTTGTAAAATCCTTTGGAGTGGTTGATCCGATCGGATAATGATAATGTGAGCTTCAAAGTATTGCCTCAATTTTTGGGTGCACATCATTAGTGAGATAATCAACTTGTCTATAGAACATTTTTTCAATTTTGAGTGTAACGTCCCCGGATGGCTGCTTGTCGATATTGTCCGCTTTGGGCCTTAGCCCTCACAATTTTGTTTTTTGGTCTCCCCAAAAGGCCTATCTAAGGTGTCAGAGCTGCACAGTGGGCACGCAATGGGCCTGAGCAGATATTGTCCTCTTTGGGCATCCCATGACCCCTCAAGGTTTTGTTTCTCTCAGCGAAGAAGGCCTCAACAAGGGAAAGGTATCCATAGCCTTATAAGGACTACTTTGTTCTCCTCTCTAATCGATGTGGGATCCTTTGACTGAATCTACATGTATATGGGAGCCTTTGATTGACTCCACCCCCCTAAGGAGGCTCAGTGCCCTCACTGACACATCAGGCCCGGCCCCATGGCCAACACACCGATTCGGCACCGGCTCTGATACCAACTGTAATGTCCTTGAATGGCCTCTTGCCGATATTGTCCGCTTTGGGCCTCAGCCTTCATGGTTTTGTTTTTAGGTCTCCCCAAAAGGCCTCGACAAGGGAGAGGTATCCATAGCCTTATAAGGACTACTTCGTTCTCTTCTTCAACTGATGTGGGATCCTTTGACTGAATCCACCTGAATGTGGGAGCCTTGTCAAAGGCTTTCTTTTACCGGTTTATTCAACAGCTTTTACTGCCCCATCATATATCTTTACTCTGACTTCACCTATACCTGCAATATTATAACATCTATCATCACCTAGATAGACTGAGCCAGAGTTTACCGACTGGTATGATGCGAACCACTCCCTATTAGGCGTTATGTGATAAGAACATCTAGAATCAAGAATTCACGCACCCATGAACTGAGTTGTAGATACCGAAAGCATATCTCCATCACTGCCATCCAAGCTTTCACTCTGCGCCACATTCATCGAATTCTCATCGGTCTGTTGTTTCACCTTTGGACAATCTTTCTTCATATATCCTGGCTCATTGCACTTATAGCAACAAAACATCTTCTTGCCCTTTGACTTAGATCTGGAATTATGCTTTCCAGAACCCTCCTTGCCTATCTTCCTTCAACGATCCTGATTACTCTTCACATACAAACTATCACCATGAAAGGTTTCCCCTACATTCTATTTTCGTTAGTTGTGAGCCAACAACGCTGCAGTAATCTCCTCAACTTTGATAGTTTCTTTCTTATATATAAGAGCCATCACTAGATGTTCATAAGAAGGAGGCAACAAATATAATAAAATCATTGATCTATCTTCATCCTCAATACTCACGTCAAGCCTTGCTAGATCCGTGATTATCTGATTGAAGATATTCACGTGTTGCGCCAGATCTGACCCTTCCCGCATCTTCAGGCCATACAGCCTTTGCTTCAGGTACAATTTATTCGTCGCAGATTTGGACATAAACTGACTTTCCAATTTCTTCCATATTTCTCCTAGAGATGTCAGCTTCATTACATGATACATAATTTCATCTTCCAAACACAACCTAATGATTGCCACCGCACGCTGCTGTAACTCTTCCCAATCTTCATCCTCTATTGTTTTCGATTTCTGTGATTGCAAGGCCTTCAAAACCCCTTGTTGTGCCAATAGATCCTTTACCCTTGTTTGCCACAATCCGAAGTTACCCTGACTATCAAACTTGACGTCCACTTCGAATTTCGTTCTTGACATAGTCATCTCAACCAAAAGCTCTTATACCAATTGTTAGGAAAATCGAGGCTAAAACACAGGAATATGAACAAACAAACAAGAAAATAGAGAAAATCAAGAAAGATGAACACAAGAGTTTAACGAGGTTCGGCAAACAATGCCTACGTCCTTGATGGGGGCTAATCTTTTATTCCAGAGAAAGTTTTTGGATCTAAACTTTTCTCAGCATACATCATACTAAAATTAGGTTACAATTTTAGTATTTATCTATAACCTACTAGGTACGCAATTACTTAATTGCCCCATACCTTAAACGCATAAATGCGCTTTACCAAATCCACTAGAATTCTAGCCGCATACGTACGCCACTTAGACAGATTACTCCATCAATCCGATCGACCAGTCTAGCCCTCCAGAGCGACCTGCTCTCCCGAGCGTCCAGCTCCTCCCGAGCGTATTGTCCGACTGTACTATTCCATATGTCCTTCCGATCGGATTCTCCTGATCAAACACCCTCTGCTTTGTTTTCATCATCTGTCGGTCGGCTAGTATATGAGCCATTCCCAACGGTTTTTATTATTAGTTACCGTAAAAACTGTATTGCTGTTGTTATTATTTTCTGTTTTTGATTTTGTATTGCCACGTTAATTATTATATGATAAGATGATAATGATTAGAAAAACTCAAGCAGTAAACAAGCAAACAATCAAAAATGAAAGCGTATAGATACGGTTCCATGGTTAGCTAATGTTGTTTTCAAGATTTGGTTTTCTTTTACCGGTTTATTCAGCAGCTTTTACTGCCACCAATGTAAAAGAGTAAAAGACTAGAGTACACACTCACAATTCCCTTCCCCTCTTTGACCACTTCTGCTCTTGATCCAATATCTAATCCTCAGCTTGTACCTCTTCCTGGTACCAGTGTTTCGATTGTACTTCCTTCTTGATCCAATAATAATCCTCAGCTTATATAAAAATAAAAAATAAAAAAAACATTCGAAATATACATTTATCAGCATGCATATGCATGTAATTAATAAGGTAGACGTTGCTATGTCAAACAGTCTGACATTTGTTAAACTTAATTAATTAAACAGGTAGAGGTTTGGTCTTCAATTATATATAACAAATTAAAAGCTCCTTGATGAGGTAGCAGCATGCAGTAGAATTAATTAATAATAACTTATTGGAATTCATGTGGTTAAGCAACCAAGATGGCATGCATAAATGGGTTCCAGGGTAAGGTCAAGCTCATTTCTCCTCAGCTCTGGTGCCTCTTCCTGATAATTGCCACTGTATGTTCACAACTCAATTAGTTACTTCCTAATTATCCATCAAAATAAACTAATCAAAGCTCAAATTGAGATTAAGATAATTACCCAATGTTAAGACATGGAAGTGGTGGCTGTGGGATGACAAATGATGAGACATTGTTGTTATGGTTTTGGTGTTGCCAAAGTGCCTGCTGATCTGCCTGTTCCTTTCTCTCTTTAATCTATATATAACAAATCAGTACAGTTTGTCATTCAAACTTCATTTTCTACTCCTATCAATACGTCTCGCTGCCAGCAAGTCCCCAAAGAAGTGAGGAAAATGATGAAGAAAAAGAAAAAAGATAGTCCTTAATTATTAGGGCTAATTACTAAGGGCTTAGACCTTAAATCCAACAGTCTACCAACTAGAATTCTTCTAGCATCTTAGGGCTTAGACATTGTTCAAAATAGATTTACTTTAATCCTAAATGCACTAGGATTAAGCATAAGAGATATGTTTAGAACTCAACAAGTTTCTATCCATCAATAAATGGAACCTGTAAGGCATCGAGTTGACAAGGTGGGCAGTTTACCTGCTTTGTGAGCATGCTATTTGCTTCCAGCATTGCCCTTTCCTGTCATTTAATCAAATAATAAAATGAAGGCATAAAACCACCTAAATTGGATCAAAATTAAATGCACTAAATTCCACTTCTAACGAGTATGTTTGCCTGAAATTTTTACTTTGAAGAGTACAAGAAGATGCCAAAAATTAAATTACCCTATGTCAGAATTGATCATCTTAAAAATGATGCCAATTTAAATGCACACTGAATTTGGACCTTAAATAATCTTATATATATATATATATATATATATATATATATATATATATATATATATATATATATATATATATATATATATATATATATATATATATATATATATATACATACATGGAGATAAAACCCTAAAACAAGAACAAAGTTATAAGGTAAACTTCCCTCAATCCAATTAACCATTCTTTTATTTTTCTTGTGAATACAATTAGCTATTAAATATCGGTGTATTCTTGTTCATGCACATATAGCATTGCTAAAAAATAGCAATAATAAACCCCGAGAATTTAATTTGGATTCCCGATATATACATGCAGATTTCTATTTAATCAAGCAACAAGAAAATATTGCCCTGTAGCTTTATAGTACTCACGAATTGCCAGTGGATCTGAGGACAGATGTCAATGTGGGCAGCATCTTCCAGTGACTCTCCATTATTTTTCCTATTACTAACTCACGCAGCTTTGCCGAGCCAACTTAAAGGGCAAAACAGAGATTAAAAACACCACATGACATTAATTAATTTTGTATTAAAAATCATATAAGTATAACTAGTCTTGCACTTGCACCAACGGCCAAAGACCTTCAGTTTGTGTTAAAGATCGAGTAGTAGCCCTTCAGTCAGACATGGCCATTCAACCGTCCACAGACCAAAGGTTCACTCTACTAATTACATTTCTGAATCGACACAAGAGTTGTTAAGGAACACACAATTCTTCTAAGATTTGTTACTTTTAACATATAAGATTATTTAACTATTTACTTATATTATAAATGTGGTAATCTGAGAGACTGAGATGTACCTCTTCCGATGAAAAATATAATTCTTAAATATATTTGAGCCGAGCATAATGACCATTTTTGTGAGTTTTATGTACGAAAAAGAAATATGGGTAAAGATTTTCTGAGAAAAGGAAACAAGATCAAAAAAGAAGTTAAATAAAGCAGCAAACTGTGCAAAAAAAAAAGGAGAGATGGAGAGAACCCACTTCAGATCTTTGAAAAGAAAAACGAAAAAGAAAAAAAAAACCTAATATAAAGAAGAAGAAGAGATATGCCAAGAATCAGTGGCGTATTCAAAGAGCTTTCCTTTATGAGAGAAGACAATCAAAGCAACCTCAGCATCACAAAGAACAGAGATCTCATGAGCTTTCTTCAATAAACCAGTTCTTCTCTTAGAGAATGTTACTTGACGGTTGATCTTGTTCTCTATTCTCTTCAACTGAACCCTACCTCTACCCATCTTCCTCACAACAAATAAAAATTAAAAATCTTTTCTTTCCTCAAAATAACCCAACAACCAAATCCCAAGAACACCACCGAAAAAGAAAACCCCCAAAACAAAACACTAATTTTTATAAATATAGGACTCTCTCCTCAGCCATTTCCCAACAAGGCATGCACTTACTTATATAGAATGCTCTATTGCTGAGATATATGCCCAAGGCCAACACCACTTTATAGAGCAAATTCTGGTTTCTTTAATACCACTGGTTTTTTGTGTTTGTTGTCAATCTCTTATTGGCCCTTCTTGTACTATACTTAAGTCCTCAATTAGTGTCCACCAGGTATAACTTTTTTTTTCCTTTTTTCCTTTATCTGTTCTTAATTCTTAGCATGTTACACTTGTAAGTACAAATAATATTTTGAAACTCGGTTTAAAAATCGATTCGGCCTACAAAATGAGTTATAGATCAATTGGTTCGATATCAGATCGATTCAGAGTTTTTATTATTTTTTAAATATAATTATTTACAAAAAAAAATTAAAAATGTAGTATGTAAAAATACATCCAAAAATCTATTAATTATCAAATATCAATATAAAAATATTAATTTTAAGTCTAATAAATTTATTAAATATAAAAATCAAATAGATTGTCTTAAAATCAAGTTTGTTGCTCTCTTTCGGTTGATGTTGGAGTAGATTGTGATTCCTATCTTGGTCTTCCTTCTATGATTGGGAGGGATAAGAAGCAAATTTTTTCTTTTATTGAGCATAAGGTATGGAGGAAAATAAAAGGTTGGAGTCACTCTATTCTGAAAAATTTACAAAACTTAATCTCTTTCTTCTTAAAATCTTTCTTTTTAGAATTTTCTTTTCCTCCAATTTGCTTATCTGATGTAGAATTTTTAACCATCATAACATTAACATCCATATTGTCATGCAACATGTTGATATCTCTCTATCTTTCTATACGAAGGACCATGGCATACACTTGGTTAACATTTGGTAGAGGATTGAATGCTAATATCTGACTCCTAATTAATATTATCAAAGCTTTGATTCAGCCCCATAAAAAATTGAACAACTTTATTCCTTGTATCAATCTCTTCAAGTTTCTTGCTCAATTGATAGCTACAACCACTATAAGAACAAATCAGAATAGGCTGCAATCTTGAAATCTCATCCCAAAATTTATAAAGTTTACTATAGTAAATTGTGATAGAATTATTTTTCTGTTCAATAGGGGTTATTTCTTTATGGATCTGGTATATTTGAGGAGTATTATTACTATCTCCAAATCGTTCCTCTAATAAATCCCATAAAATCTTGGAAGTAGGACTATAAATGAAGGTTTTTTGTTATTTCTGTACTAATGGAATTCAGAATCCATTGTTTGATCATACAATCCACCTTCCTCCGGTGCTTGTATTCTAGAGCATTATCAGGTAGTTTAACCGAGCCATCGATAAAGCCTAACTTGTCCTTTGCTTCTAACGAGTTTACCACACAAACACTAACTCAAATAGTTATTAATAGTAAGAAGAGTAGTTACCAAGACCATCCTAGGGTGATCCGAGCTATATAGTTGCAACAAATCATCTTATGTATGAATCCTTGGAGCTTGTGGTATAAATCTTCTACTTTCTTATCTTGTATTTGTAAATTCAACATAATCTCTAGTAGGTGCCATTCAATAAACTTCATATCTCAAATCTAGCGATCAAGAAATTGGATCTCAAAAAAAAAACTTTCGATCAAGAAACACAAACTGGAATCACAGTAAACTCCAATGGTAAGAATATAAGAAATAAAAGCTTTTATGATATAAAGAACCGAAATGGCTCTAATACCATGTTCAAACCCTAAGGTGACATCAAAGCTTAGCTATCAATAGAGAGAATAGGGCAAGATGAAAATGAAAAATACCTCTGTGTGTATTCACTTTAAGAAGAAAATATAATATCTATTTATATACAAGAACACTCAGCTAAAGAAGACAAAAACTAACTCTAACTATCTGAATAATAAATAAAATATAGAGTATAATGAATGAATGAATGAATGAATGAATGAATGAATGAATGAATGAATGAATGAATGAATGAATGAATGAATGAATGAATGAATGAATGAATGAATTAATTAATTAATTAATTAATTAATTAATTAATTAATTAATTAATGAATGAATGAATGAATGAATGAATGAATGAATGGCAAGTGCATAGGTGATCAGTAACGGAGGTGAGGCAAGGTAGTTAGCTCTTGTCAATAAATGAAAATGCCCTTTAAAATTGCGATTCCCAGAAAGCACAGCTGCTGCAACAATGTCTGTGCAAGTGACCAAGAAATATATGAGCATAGGAAAAGCAAACCACCAAAAATTGTACATGAACAACTAAGAGTTACAAACTGTCAAAGCTAAACTGCAAATTCAGCCTAGAAAAGTGTAGAACAAGAATAAGATGCAAACCATCAAAGGAAAACTACAAATTCAAACTATATGTCCTAAAATCCCGGAAGTTAGTTAGTTTCTTATCAAGCTTAAGACTCAAAAAGGAAAGAGGCATAGGATATTAAAAATGATGATGCCTGAAGGAAATGATGTGAAATTCGTTAGACAAGAATATTCAGTGAAGATTTTGAAATGCAAACAAGGCGTTATTAATATATACATAATGCTAAAGGAGAGGGCAATAAACAAAAAAGTATGGCACACCAAGAAGATTTAATAATTGGTCCAAATTCTATTTCTGTGGAAGTGGATAAATGAAATTTTAAAAAATAGATAAATATATCACACATTTCCAAAGATAAAAAGGTTCCTTTTGTTACCTTTCCAGCAGGCAAAGGCAGAGAAACTGAACAAAGTCTAAAGCTCCAACCTTCCTGTATAATCAAAACCATGTGTGTGTCACAAAAATCAACATCCTCAACAATCAAGGCTTGGCCATCATCAAGTATGCTCTGTAATTGACTCAAGAAAGATATATAATGCCAATTATTAACTCAATAAAGTTGATAAAGAAAATAGGTAGGTAGCATCTAGAGATTATTAAAAATTGGAAGAAAGAGAGAAGAACTGTATTAAGCAAATTTCAATTGCTAAACTATGAAGAATTGAAAGAGGCTTTTGGTGCAAAGAAAGGCATGAATTCGCCCACCAACCTCCCATATTCTAGGACTCAAAAAAGCATCAACAGGACTTGAGTGAAGATAATGATGATCAACTCATTGCTTCTTCTTAGCAGCATCAGTAAATAAATAAAGGTAACCCTGATGATGTTCAACTATGCAATGGGCTTGAGCTTCACACTCCCAAACTAATGTCATACCAGACAATAGATCAGCTGCATTTATCAAAAAGACCTAAAAAAGAACAACAGATATATAAATATATAGTTCTTGCTTTCATGTTCACTTGTGCAAATTGGTTTAAAAAGATAAAAACTGTGAAAGTAAGAATCTAGGTAGGATCTGAACCTTAAAATCTCTATTGAATTCTGTAAGAAGTATTAAAGTAACAGTGATAGAGTAGGAAGGAAGTGAATACTTTATATCTTAATAATAACTACATATATTAAACTTGCACTGCAAAGTTATTGAAGCTGCTACTATCAAGTAATGCAGGAATTAAAAGAAATATAATACATCTAAAACTATCAAAACTCCAGCACTGAAAAGTTATAGAAAATAGTTGGCCCACAAATATGAAAGATGGCATATTAAATTATTAGGTGCTTTACCTAATATATCTTTATAAGCATAGCCTATAAACAAGTTTAAATTTCAAAATTAAAAATCAAACACTAACCTAAATTTTTCATTTTTTTAAATAAGGAAATATTGTCTTATTACCTCCAAATCGCTCTGCTTCTTGGTTGTAATCAAGTAATTTCTGCTCAATTCTTCTACCAGAGGTAAAACATACACTGCACCATAAGCTTTAGCAGTGAAAACAAACTAAATGCAATAACATCAATATATGCTATAGCTTTAGCCATGCATTGCCAAAATTATGGGTAAGACAACATGAAACAAGTCAAAACATTTTTAAAAACCAGATGCCCAGACAGCATAAAACAGAGAGAGAAACATGTACTCAAATTCCAACAACTGTAGTGGAATTCAGTTGTAATAGTAAATGAAGATGCATTGATAGTGTGGATCATGCAGCAACATGCATGTCATGTACTATCAATTATTCGAGGATCATATGCAGAAATAAGAGAATTACCTTCCACCAAACATAGCCATATCCAACTACAACTATAACAATAATTACTCCATATCTACTTCCACCTGCACATTATAAACAGTTCTAAGAACTCCAAGAACTAGTATAACAGAAGTGTGAAACCATGTGATCTAAATATTTCTCAAGATCTGAATATGAACCATGTGATCTAATACTGGAGTTCGCTAACAGGAATATGAACCATGTGATCTAAATATTTCTCAAGATCTGAATCACATGGAAATTTTCCCCCTTAAATGGTAGTAATATGGTCTCTCTCTTCAAACAAGCGAGAAGGGACAAAACCCATACCTGCCCCCCTTCTAGTTACAATTGTAATTGGTGATCTATTTGATGCTAACATTTGTAGCTCCTGCCAAAGACTGTTGACCTATAAAAATGAAGAACCACACCTACAATCACGACTTTCAACATATATTCTCAAAAGTAAACAAGAATCTCATTATATGAAATGCTACACTAAATCAAAACTCAATCCTAACTAATAACAACTGCATATTTCATTTCAAAGGGAAAATTTCTAAGAGTACCTGGTAAAATTCAGTAAAAGGATAATATAAATTCTCTCCTAATGGTGTTAGTCCTGGATTTTGATTTATGGAAAAATACTTTTTTCTTCTCTATCCCTAAACCTTTTTTGTGGCTTCACAAAGTTTGGGTGAAACAGCATAACATGGATTTTGATTAGAGAAAATTAAATTGTACTTTCTTTATCACTCATTTATTCTTTTGATTCCCTTTTCTTCTTCCTCCTACCTTTGCAGCATAAAGTAGCAAAATTCTAAACCAAATCTAGTATTGAATCTATTGATAAAATCTGCTTGTTAGGCCTCATTTAAAGGCACAAAATGTTCATCCAGAAAACACAACCTTTGTGAACATGAAATAAGAATACAAGAACTTATTTTCAAGGAAATATTTCTTTTTAGACTTCCTTGAACAAATGCCAAGCACAAAATATATTTTGTTCACCAAGTTACCATGCTTTATTCTGAATTAGATAAAAAGAAAAATAAAAATCTATGATAAAACCATCAAATGCAAACCTAAGCCATTAAAGGGTCATTATATGACTTGTTAACTGATGAAGCAGAATCATCTCTTCTAATCTGCCTAAAAGCAATCTGCAGTAAAAAAATCATAAGTAATTGGCATTGAGCAGACTAAGGAATTACTTGTTATACAAAACTAGCTACTCCAATTCTTTTAGAGAAATTCAAGTTCTTCTTTCTGCTAGTAACAGCAAAAACTAACTCCAAATATTTCCTAGCATCTGGCGTGTAGTTGTAAGAATAAATTTTATCTGAAATATAATATTAGAATTTCTGACCCAGATGAACTCTAGTTTAACAAGTTAGAGTAAAAATTTAATAAATAAATAATAGCATGAGAGTGTAAATTGTGGGGAATATGGTAAATGATGGCAGCTGGAGGCAGTTGCCAATGGGCAATGGGCAACAGAAGGCAAGGGAGTACATTGAATGTTCATAGTGATAGAAGAAAAATAGCATGTAAAAAATGGATGAGAGATTAGAGAAATAAAACTTCAGAAACAAATGCACTGATTGAAATTACAGAAGTTCAATAATCACAACCAGAAACCAAATGAATATAAGTTGTTCAAAAATAGAGCACTCCTAGCTAAACCATCTTATAGACAACCTTAAACCGCAATATTACATAAAAGCAGTACGTCAAGCATCATAATTCACCCAGACATCAAAATAAAACCTAAGAGTTTATCAAAAACCCACTTTATGAAGTAGACAAATTGGAATTAAAAAAAGGAAAATCAGTGGAAGGGCCAAATTGTTCATACCTGCACCTACGAGGATGCCTAACTTGCCAAGAGGAAGAGCCACATGTGGGATAGCAATAGATCAAAATGGAAATAGGAGTGTAACAAAAATCCGCAATTATTAGGAATTAGGTTTTTCTAGTTTTCACGATTTTGGGATATGGGAGTAACTGAGAAAGAAAGAGAGAATGAGGGATAAATAATGTTTTTAAGTATAAATAGCCATAAAAATAGAAATACCGCCAAAATAATTTTGATCTCCCGCTAATATGGAAATAGAATTTTAGGAGATCGGATATAAAACTTGCCTCGCTGATTTAGCATATAACATTTACTAGCAACTAGTTAATCCTCACGTAAAAGATGAAAATTAAGTATCAGCGAGGGAATAGCGAGAGATACATCCTCGCTAAATTGGCGAGGATTACATTCCAAGCTAAATTAGAGAGGGATATATCCTCGCTAAATTTGCGAGGACTACAATCCAAGCTAAATTAGCGAGGGATATGTCCTCGCTAAATGCTATGTCATCTTATTTAAACGTTAGTGTGGACTTTTTTCTCACTAAATTAACGAGGATTCAATCCTCGCTAAATGCTCTTCCTCTATCATATTTCACCTCATTTAAACATTAGCGAGAATTTGTCTTCGCTAAATTGGCGAATACTACATTCCAAGCTAAATTAGCGAGGGTTATTTCCTTGCTAAATGGTTAAAACTCGCCACTTTATAAACCACTGGCGAGGACCAGAATCAAAGCTAAATTAGCGAGGACAGTAATCCGAGCTAAATTATATTCTCGGAATTTATTTCTTTTATTATATAATTAATAAGACTTAATATTAATAAATGAATATAAATATAATAATATAATTTAATTTAGTTAATTTCAATAACAATAATTTAGTTCATCTAAGTTTTTATTATATAATTAATAATAATTAATATTATTAAATATAAAAATAATAATTTAATTTAATTTAGTTAATTTAAATAATAATAATTTAGTTTATTTAATTTTTGCTAAAAAATATATTAACTAAATTTACTAAATATAATATAAATAAAATTTAAATTATACAAAAATAGTTAAAATATAATTATCTAATTTTTGCTAAATTAACGAGGATTAAGTTCTCGCTAAATGGTTAATATATCAAATGCTAAACTATTTAACCGTTAGCGTGAGAATTGTCCTCGCTAATTTAGCAAGGATTTGTTCCTCGCAAAATTAGCGAGGATTAAGTCCTCACTAAATGGTTAATATGTCTATTTAACCGTGAGGATTTGTTCCTCACCAAATTAGCGAGGATCAAATCCTCGCTAAACGGTTCATTTATCATTCTAGCCGTGAATTCAGATTTAGCGAGGGGTCTTTGCTCGCAAAGTCATCTCTATTTTTTGAGCCAAAATTTTGGTGCCCAAAATTAGCCACAATAAAAATTATTTCTCGCTAAATTGTCACAAAATCTGTTTCCCCAATCACACCTAACAATATTTGCGACAAAAATCATTTTTCGTCGCCATGTTGTCGCTAAATTGTACATTTAGCAATAAATTTTATTGTCCTCGCTAATTTTTATAGTGATACAATAGTAATAATTATCATTTCTTGAACATACCATTTTTATTGCCATAATTATAAAATATTTCATTCACTTCAAAGAATGAAATAAGTGTAATAAAATAATTTCATAACATGTAAACAACATAATCATATAATATGTCATGACCTCAATACCGGGTCAGCCGTAAATAGTATTTTTAGAAGGTGAAAAATATTTTATTTAACTATCAAAAAATATTACTCACAATTAGTCTGTGTTTAAAATTTGGAGTGAAATTAAGATCAAATAAGCATTCAAAAATCAGAAATACGAAAAACGTTGCAGTTAGGTTTGAATAGTAATTAGGTTGACTGAAATTTGATTGAGCCCTTAAAAATAGTAAATTAACTCTAAAAATTCACCAAAAAATACAAATTTTTCTAAAACGATATGTAAAATATTTTGGCCGTAAAACGAAAATTTTTTAGTGACACCGGTAATTATTGAATCGGACCAATCTGATTGAATCGGATCGAAAATGAACTCTGATTGAGTTAAAATTTTATGTGTAGCCTATTTTATGCATGTTATGAGTGATGAAATTAAATTTGGAATGATTTGGATTTAGAAAGTGAGAAAACCACATAAAAATTGCATATTGGGCCTAAATAGAATTTTGGACTTAAGAGAGTGGGCTTTGGGTTGGACCAAGGCCCAACCCATCAAAGCCATTATAAAAGACAAGAGGAGGTAGATTTTTTTAGGGTCATCCTTATCCCTTCATCCATCTTCTTCCCCTCTCTTGGTTGAACACCATTCTTCATATCTCTCTCAAATTTCTTCAAGCTTTCTCTCTCTTTCTCACCTAATCCAAGCATTCTAAGTTTAATTTAATCTCCTTACAAGATTTTCAAGGTCTATACTCCTTTATTAGAGTAAGAAAAGGGGGAGAAAACAAAGGTTAAAGTGAAAGGTGTGAAAGTGAGGGAAGTAAAATTCAAGGTTTAAAATTATTTTAAAGGTACCTATAAATATTTTTAGGTGTCTAAAATTCATTTATGAAGTCAATTTGAGCAAAAAAGGTTAAAATATTGGTTTTTTTTTTGTAAGAAATTCGGCCAATGTAGGTTCTTCAAGTGAAGTGCAAGCTTCCAAGGCTAAAGGCAAGAAAAATGAACTCAAGGGAAGCTAAAGCAAATGAGAAAGGTTAGTGACTATAAAATCTATCAATTTCCTTCAATTTAGTATGTAATTGCATTATGTAATCTAAGTGAACCTATGTAAAATGTATGTTTAATTGAAATTAAGCTTAGAATAGTGATTAAGAACCTTGTTAATGGCCATTAGGAAACTTAAATGGAATTAAAAGTAATGATATGATATGAACTATCACTTGGCTGAATGGTATCTTTGTATCTACTAGGGTGCATTTTATTTTTTTAGGTTGGTTAATGCCTTAAAATGAATATAGACATGAAATTAAGTGTCTACAAAATTATTTGAAATTTATGGAATTTATATGAACATTTTTTTAGAATGAATTTGTATTATATTTAAGGTGAATTTGTTGAATTATGGTAAAATAATTCATAAAATGTGTAAAAGCGGTGAAAGAATTGAATGAATAGTGTACTAAAATAAAAAAAGCAAGTGAAACTATCAAAAATGTGAAAAGTGATTTGAAATAAGCACTACAAAAAAATTGATTTTACCGACGGACAAAAAATCTGTCGCTAAAAGAAGATATTACTGACGGATTAGCTACGGAATCACAAATGTGTTGGAAAAAATAAAAAATTGCTAAATTGGCGACATTTTTAGCGACCAAAATGGAAAACGGTCGGTAAATTTAGCGGAAAATAGAGGTGCCATTTTGTAGCGATGGTTTAGCGATGAAAAAACTTCATCGGTAAGGATACAAATATTTTTGTTATGTACCGACAGAAATTCCGTCGGTAAATAATGGCACCATATTTTGGCACATTATTTACCGACGAAATAGTGACGGAATATGGAGAAATGGAAATATGAATTCTTGCGACGATATTTTCATCGGTAATCCATTGTTATTATTTTATAATATTTTAATAAATGTTTAAAATTTTCTTTTTAATTTTTTTATAAAATATAATTTTTTCCAAATAAAGCCTAGACTAGATATTTTTTTCATTTTAATTATATATAATTTTTTATGTAAAATAATTAATATATTTTAGTAATACTCCTATTTTTTAATTATATATACAAAATATTTTTTGAATATTTAAAAAAAATGTTATATTTTGATGTGATAAGTTTGATCCTTACGACTTGTACTTTTTGTTATTTAAATTTAAATGGATCAATATATAAATGAATTCATGTTACCCTAAATATTTTAGGTCAAATTTAAGATTAATCTACAATAATTTTTATTATAAAATCAAATTTTATTTTATTTTTAACTTAAATTTTTTATTATTATTGTGGATCGGGGAGAGAGGGAACAGATCGGGGGTGGGGGGGAAGGGCAGGGAGAGAACGGTTGCTGGTTCTAGAATCCAGCCTCCTCCACCGTCTTCTAATGTCCTTCAGTCCCCTCAGCTCCCTCTCCTTCGCAGATGAACCGTAAGCACTACCATATTCTTATTTTGTCCAAACTCTGTATAATTATGTATGCCAAGCAATTAATGGCTTTAATTAATTGATAATACCATATTAATACACAATTCATAGAGGTATTTTTATGGTTAGATAATGTTAGAAATCTGTAAATTTTTTCAATTGAACTTAAGCTAGTATTATTAAATTAAAGCTTATTAGTATATTTGAAACTCTTATTTTACATATATATATATATATATATATATATATATATATATATATATATATAATTTCCTTATAATACTTAATTAAATAAATGACAAATTGGACTAACTCGTTAATGTTATATATTTTATCCTTTATAGTTTCATGCATTAATAGTTCTTTTACTGTATGCTTTTGATTAACAATAATTTCATGAAAACAACAATATTGCACCCCCAATTGAATTTATACCGATAGAAATTAATGATTTAGGAAAAAATTATTCTTTTAATAAATTTTTATTTAAAATTCATTCACTTAACAATAAGATGAAATTATTTTTTGTGGGATAATAGCTATCAATAAAAATACTTTTCTTTTTAGATATAACTGTAACGCCTCAACTTTGAGTCGATTGAAAATATTTTCTAATTCCTAAATCATATTTTGATTTAGGTAAGTAGGGGTATAAATTATTGAGGATTTTAGCTTTTGAAGTATTTATATCTAATTAAAACATATTTAGCAACTTATAATAAGAAATTAAAATAAAATCAATTAAGCAAATGGATGTATGAAGTATTAATAACAACAACAACAACAACAACAACAACAACAACAACAACAACAACAACAACAACAACAATAATAATAATAATAATAATAATAATAATAATAATAATAATAATAATAATAATAATATGGACCAAACAAAAAGAAGAATTAAGCCAGGTAACAAATTCTAGACAGAGTGGAGAATTCTAGAATTATTGGGGCCACAAATTACAAAATGACATAAGATATGAAAAAAAGAATGAGGAGAGAGACACAGGACGACGTCGGGAACGGAGAGGAGAATGGGGGGCGCTATCGCCCTTCTTATCGCCGGTCACCGGCATTCCTCTCATCGCTGTCTCTTACTGCAAACTGCCCTCGCGTCGTCGCTCCACCTTAGCATCGACATCACAATCTTCCCCTTCCTCTTTTTCTCTCTTCCATGGCTAGAGCCTTCACCCTTCCGTTCCGATGACTGGCCCTTATGACTGGAATCACAATCACTACCATAGGATTCTCAGAGGTCATACGATTCTTTTGTCACCCTTCTCTCCCTCCCAATCGTCGGCAGCATGGAGATCGAAGAAGAGAAGCCGCGATGATTTTTATGGGATTTCGGCCAACTGCGGCAGCGCCTGAGCGCGTGACCACCGAAAATGGAACCCTTGGACCCCGATCTTCGAGGTGGCAGTGTCAAATCAATTCCGACGAAGCTCCGGCCAACGGTCCAGTAAGCCTCCGGTGAGTAAATAGTTGATGGAAAAAATGAAGAAAGCGCAAGAAATTGGTATGTGACCACCAAATTTACCTTCAAAAACTATTTAAATTAAGTATGATTGGTTAAGTAAAGATTGTTTTATTTTTATATGAAATCTGATGTCTGTTGCTTTGTGAAACATTTTTTATAATGTATTATTAGTTGAGCTTTGTTAATTTAGGATTCAATTTGGAATTTTAATATTTTGTTGATGATCCTAATTTAGAACATAAAAGGGTTTCACTGTCATAAGTTGTTATCCATTTCTTTACTGTACTGAGCACAGGTTTTATAAAATAAACTTTACTGCAAAGTGTATTGACATGTTATTATTCTCGAAGAGTAATTTGGTTAGTTAGAATATATTGGATACACACTTCAATTAATGGTTTTATTTTGCTTCCTTGATATATCAATTTGAATTTTTGAAAAATTATATTCCAAGGCCATTTAGCATTTTTGCCAGAAAGCAAATAGGAAAACTGTTAGCCATCATTAACACTTGCTGCTGCCGACCTTTAATTTGATGGCATATTTTTCAAAGCAAAGCTGTAAAGTGCAAGTGGGATTCGGATATCATAGACTTCTTCAAGTAATATATCTATACGAATTAGATTGTTTAGTGCATAGTGTACATGCAGAGTTTAACAATTTGGTTATTTTAGGCTGACAGTAAAGTTTATAATTTTGTAATATTAACTTCACGCTTTTGAATGTAATTGGCTTAAGGATTTTGGCTGTTTTTCTTTATTTTTGTAGCATTCACTTAATTAGTAAGTTTTATTCTTTTTAACTGCCAGTAAAGTAGCCTCACTCCGAACCACCTCATTTCTATTTTCTTAATTATTATTATTATTATTATTATTATTATTATTATTATTATTATTATTATTATTATTATCATTATTATTTTATTGATCCTATTAGATTTACCAATATAGATATTACAAACTTTTATCCTGACACGAGTTTTGATGTGAGTTTTCCTAAATTAGTTAGTTACATTAGCTTAAAGATCAAATCCCTAATGCATTTAACTAAATTGGTTAATTGTAATTTTTGACCGGCTTTTGGCAAGGATAAAAAAAATTAATTAAGATTTATAGTTATAAATATACATATTTAGAGTTAGAAGGCATTAGGTAATAACTAGTTAAGAATTATGGAAAACTGATTATGTGCACTTAGTGACTGGCTAATTATGCATCTAAATATTAAAAGAAAAAATTAGTTTAATTTCATAAATTATCAGGTTACTAACTAGATTTTATTATTTACTCAGTTTGGATAGTAATGTTTAATAGACTGGAATCGTTTTAACAATGTAAATGCATTTCTCTTTGACTTGTTATACTTTTGTTATGTTATGTTACTTCTTTGAAAAGTTGTGTTCATAATAAGACAATATAAAGTTTGTGCAAGTCTGCAGGTGATTCAGAGAAGCTAGTGAAGGTGTTATTTGAGCTTGCTAGGCATCATGCACCAACAACTATATTTATTGATGAAATTGATGCAATCGTTAGCCAACTAGGTGAAGGTCGTAGTGAACATGAAGCAAGTAGGCGTTTGAAGACTGAGCTGCTGATATAGGTGATGTTTTTTTTTTCTTTTTTTCCTTTATTTTTTCTTGTTCATGTGTTATGGTGTGGTAACATATTGGTATGAATTATCTTGGTCTTAGGCTATGATGTGCTACGAATTTTTCGAACAAATCTTTGATAGTATCTTGCATTAATTAAAATGCAAACAAAACATAAACAAGGTTGCACCCCTAATACATGCTAATGCTCTTCCTGGAGTGCTTATGTGAGTATTGCTAGAAACCCACTACAAAACATTGAACTATAAAGTTAATATCTGCTGGAGCACCTTTTTATCTAAGCTGTCTATGCCACTCAACCCAGTTGATGGCAATCTTATATAAAAACTGAAGGCACCTGCTGGTTAAAGAATTCTAAGGCATTTTTGGGGTCTTCTTCTAGCATGGGATTGGGCTCTTTTTCTCTGCCTAAACTTGAGGACTTAAAGGTTTGATGTTTTCAGGCTCTCTTTATTTACTAAAGATTTAATGATCAAATGCATCATTATTATTAAAAGAAAGCTAAAATTTGATGCAGGAATTGGTTTCGCAGTCAAGGTTATTTAAAATAACATTGGATGAAAAAAGAATGCTTGACATGGTTTTGAAGAACTGTGAATAATGGGAGCGGGGTGTATATTAGGTACAGGTTATATTGGTCATCGACCAGTTGATGACCTTACTTCAAGAATTACTTAATAATTTAAAGTTTTTATTATTTTTAAGAATATTTTAAGTATATTTAGTGCTGAGTTTTATGTTTTTGGCATTGTAATTTACACAATATTTGTACAAATTTTATAAAACTTTTTGCAAAATATTATAAAAATAATATGTTACCGACAAATTGCTGATGGAAAATTCGTCGCTGCCATTCCAATAATTTTAATATTATACTACCGTTAACATTACCGACGAAAATTTACGTCGTTGTTTATACTTAAATAAATTAATAATTTATTCATAAAATATTACCGACGGTTTACCGACAACATTTTTCGTCAGTAGATAGTCAATGGATGAAACAATTGATGGATTTTAAATAAATTACCGACGAAAGGTTTTTTATAAACCCGTCTGTAAATCCGTCGGTAATTTTACTGACGGAAATTTTCGTCAGTAATTTGGTACCTACGAGCATTTTACCGACGAACACTTTCTGTCGGTAAAATAATAAAAAATCTTCGATAAGGTCATTTGTCGTAGTGAAGGAATTTTGCCCTTAGTAGTGGTCAGACGATTTAAATCTAGTTCAGGATCTGATTGGTTAGACATATGAACACGTATACCACGGTGCAAGCCATAATAACTTATTTTGCTATGGGAGGATCGTAATGATCTTTCATAGTTTCTAAATTAAATGTTCTATTCTGTGAAAGTGGTGGAATTGTCCTTCGAGGTCATTCCTTAGTACATTGTTGTGGATCCGTGGGATCCATGTCTCGTATATTCGATCTAAAAATTTCTGTCGAGATTGTACTAGGGGCATAATGGTAGAAAATGAATTAAAAATGTAAAATGTGAAGTGAAAATGAAGTTTAGAGTGAAAAATGACCTAATTGAAAGAAAATTAAAAGTTTAGGGTCAAAATAGTAATTTTTGTAAATAACAAATTTAGTGAGTAAAAATGATAAAATATTGAATAAAAGGGTAAAAATGGTAAAAATAGTGAATAAATAGCCTAAAAATGAATTTTTGTAATTTTGAAGGACTAAAAATATAATTTGACATGAAAATATTAAAACGAGAGGATCAATCGGTAATTTGTATGCCGAATAATGAATATAGATTGAAAATAAGTGAAATAATGGTAAAATTGTAATTAAAGTGTAAAAATAGCAATTTTGTAATTAATTGAAAAATTACGTATTAAATTAAAATTTTATCATAGTAGTGGTAATTAATAGTATAAAATGTTAAATGAAATGATAATTATATTTGATTGAATAATTAAGAAATTTTGCTTGGCAATGCAATTGTGCATGTATTGGAAATTCCTTGATTTATAGTCACCACTAAGCATATTTAATGCTCAGTACGTAGTGTGTAGATTCTAAAGTTTGGATAGAGCAAAGTACACAGGAGAGCTAATTTTTTAAGAAAAAAGAATAGTTAGAAATTATTTCGTACAGCATGTATAAATTTAACCAATTTCGAAGTAAAGATGAGATTGTATATGAACTGTATATTGATGTATATGTAAATATGAGTTATACCAAAAAGTGAAAAATGAATGAGTGTGATGAATGCATATATTGTTTATAAATTCTTGTGCCCCAAGAGGCTGTGAAAATTGTCTGCTTTTCAGATTGGATAGGCAAATTTTTAAACCGTTATATTGCTGGACTTTTATTTAATGAATAGTAAATTGAATAGTTATAGGTCATCGACAAGTTTAAAATTGTAATGAATAATTATTGGAAAAGTCTTGCAATCAAGGGAATAAATAAGGTTCAGTATAAGAATTCAGGAAAAAAAATTCAGCTAATCGCTTAAATCACCAGGACTTTGTTTTAGTAAGGGTATTACATAATAGCTATAATAAATGAATGCATTTAGTAACTTAGTTCAAATATTTCTAAATAATTACTTAAAGATAATAAAATTATCCAAATAAAATATATATAATTATATAGAGAACTAAAATCTTTAAAATAATATGTAATTTTAAATAACTATTTGATAATTACCATGTAATGCATGATTACATAATTATCAATAGCAATAATATACGATCATGAAATATATTATATCAGTAATTTTACAACTATTGGAACTCTCAATATAAAAGATAATATATAAACATATAATCACATTATAAAAAAAAATTTTCAATCAAATAGTAGTCGATATTTAATTCGAGATAACATTTAGTTTGCAAAATTCGTTAAAACATTTTGAACTCCTCAAGAGTTTCAGTAATTAAATCATAAATAAATTATGACAATATGTAAACTATAACACTTCAAAATCATATACATAAAATTCAACGTATATATTGAAAAAAAATAAAAAATATTTATATATTTCAAGCAAAATAAATCTTTCAGGAATTATATGTAATATTATTATCAAATAGGCAAATAGTATCAATTAGTTACATACTAATATATTACTAAATTGGCAAACAGTAAAAATTTATTGCATTTATTATAAGAAAATATGTATTTTTACAATCAATGCCAATCCATTACAATAAATGCCATAAAATAAATAACATTTTATGATTTCATTATTTATTGCATGAATATCAATTGTACTCTTTTAGCATCATATTTTTCAATATTTTGAACTACAGGTCCAAAAATTCATATTAAATGCAATTAATGTCTGTATTTTTCAACAGATTTAATTTTAAGATCCTCACTACATTTAAAAATATCAACATTAATATTTTTATACAGAAATATTATCGAAAACTTTATCATTTTCGATTCATTTTAATGACAAATGACATATTGAGATCTCTTATTTAATTTTAAGTACCTGAACCACTTATAGAGTTTAAAAATTAGTCATGTGACGGGTCTCTTTAAGTGTACCTGCCTCCATAATATGACCATATAGATTTTTCTCCTTTCCATTTGTAGATTTTATTTTTATTTGGAACTGAATAGTTTACCCTATAAGGAAAATTTTCCTACTAGGACATTATTCTGAATTGGAGCATTTACAGCTAATACAAATGAGATTTAATAAATCTCTACACACTAACAAATACATTGGCATCATAATTAACTAATTTTTTGAATTTCAGGTTTATGATATGAGGATCTAAATGACACATAATGTGTTTATTATTTTAATTGTTTTTAGCTGCTTTCTTTCCCTAACATTAGGAAAGTTATTAATCGAACACTACAAAAAAACTGTAGATCGCTAAATACCCTTTTTCGTCGCTAATTAAAATTAGCGACGCCAGGACGAACAGTCGCTGATAGGCCAGTTACTAATATATTAGCGACGGATTCCAAATTCAGTCGCTAATTTATATTCCTATTTAGCCGTCGAATTATAATAATAATATTTAGCGACTAAAGTTTCTGTCGCTAAATACGAATTATAATAATAATATTTAGCGACTATATTTTTCGTCGCTAAGTATTTCTTAAATTCTATCGTTTGTGCAGTAGCGACAATTGTTGTCGCGAATCCGTCGCTAAATTATTGCATAATTTAATTTTTTCTTTTAATGTATTTTTTAAATTTTCATCCTGTACACTATTTTTATGTCCACTTCGATTCAAAATTTCAGATGCCAGATTGGTGAGTAGTTTATTATACTCAGAGGAAAAAAACAAAAAAGAGAGCAAGCAAAGAATGAATATTTTATTATCCTGTAAAATATACGAGAAACAAAAAGTTACATAAGCTGTAACACACAACCCACCCACAGAATCAAATCCCCAAAAAGCAAAGTATAAACCCCCTCTTCACCAGCACCACCAGTGAGACACTCGAGTTAGCCACCAGTCATCGCAAAACAACATAACCAAACCAATAAGTAAAACATGTTCTTATCTCATTTCCTGGCACCTCTTCATATTGCCAGCAGGTTCAATCACAATAACTTCTACTTATGCTACGATTACTATTATGACAATAAGAAGAACAATCCCGAATATCACCAGTAACAAGCATGTCTGCATTCCATTAAAACTTGAATTAGAATTGCAACATATCTTTAGCACAGGTCATTGATGATTATAAACATGGGTTACAAAATTTTCATAAGAAAATCAGACCCAAAGAGCACCACAAATACTTGAAAATGAAAATAATACTTATTTCATAATAAGAATTTCAAACTAGCACATTTTTAATCTTTAGGAAATCAACCCCACATCTATGCATATATATATATATATATTCTTTTATAAATTCACCCATAATTTATATAATTTACCTCAATTACACCCTTATACATTTTTATACCAAGCAACTTAGGACTCAAGTGAAATTATCACTTACCTGTACCACTCTATTATGGAATTCATGCATTCGAATTAGTTTTAATCAAATAACAATTTATTAAATCAGGTAATTTCAACTAGGGTCGTTTTTGGGGCCTTACAAATATTATTATTATCATTATTATTATCATCTTATATAAATTTTCAAAATATATTTTAATTAACAATGAAAGAATGAGCCTAAGATTTTTAATTGGGATATTTATAATCGATGTCAAATATGTAAATATTTAGAATATATGGATATTTTAGTAATTAAATATAGGGATATTTAAGTTTATAAATTTTAATTTATATTTCTATATTTAACTTAATTTTCATAAATTGATTAAAATAATAAAGTTAATTAAAAAGACTACCATGAACCAGAGATTTTCTCAAAACTAGCTGCAATAAAAATCTGATCGATTTATTTATTATTCGAATAATTTAAAAATTGGGGCGTTACAAAGGGTTATCATTCTTAAAATACAAAAATGTCCTTGCCAATCTTCACCCTTTTGTCTTTATATTCAAGGAATGTTTGGTAAACATATAATTAAAATTTCTAATAATTAATATTTGATCAAAATTTTAACAAAATAAAAATATCTCATTTAAAATTTTTCAGAATTATTTTAAATGAGATAATAAATTTTATATTATTATTTTACAAATCTTTATTTTTATTAATCTGCATAATGTAATTATAAAATAAGTTCAAAAAACAGATCAAGCTTTCACATATTGAACTCACTTCAAATCTCTCTCGATTCTGCTCTACTGAAAAATACATCACTGGTATAATAATTCATATTTTAGATTAACAAAAATTATAGAAAACCAAAGCTTCTATAAAGTATAGGAATAGATTTTCCGATCGTCTTCATATACAAAACTGATCATTACGTAAAAAATCCAGAAAACAGCCTCTTTGTTGCAACAAAAACTGAACTTACAGACCTTAAAACTAATCTTCACCATTCAAAATTAACAACAATGAGTTTCAAACGTACTCAACAAAAATCAGACCGATCTAACGACAAATGATTTTTCGATCGTCTTCGTATACAAAACTGGTCATTACGTAAAAAATCCAGAAATAACTTATTTTTTGCAACAAAAATCGAACTCACGGACCTTAAAAACTAATCTTCACCATTCAAAATTAACAAAAAGGAGTTTCGAACGTACTCAACAAAAATTAGGCCGATCTAACGGCAAATAATATTTCGATTGACTTCACATATAAAATTGGTCATTACGTAAAATATCCAGAAAATAGCCTATTTTTTACAATAAAAATTGAACTTACAGACCTTAAAAACTAATCTTCACCGTTCAAAATTAACAAAAAGGCGTTTTGAACGTACTCACCAAAAATCAGGCCAATCTAACGGCAAATAATTTTCCGATCGTCTTCGTATACAAAACTGGTCATTACGTAAAAAATCCAGAAATAACTTCTTTTTTGCAACAAAAACCAAACTCACAGACCTTAAAAACTAATCTTCACCATTAAAAATTAACAACAAGGAGTTTCGAACGTACTCAACAAAAATTAGGCCGATCTAACGGAAAATAATATTTCAATCGACTTCACATACAAAATTGGTCATTACGTAAAAAATCCAGAAAATAGCCTCTTTTTTGCAACAAAAACTGAACTTACAGACCTTAAAAACTAATCTTCACCGTTCAAAATTAACAACAAGGAGTTTTGAACGTACTCACCAAAAATCAGGTCAATCTAACGGTAAATGATTTTTCGATCGTCTTCGTATACAAAACTGGTCATTACGTAAAAAATTTCAGAAATAACTTATTTTTTGCAACAGAATCCGAACTCACAGACCTTAAAAACTAATCTTCACCATTCAAAATTAACAACAAGGAGTTTCGAACGTAATCAACAAAAATTAGGTTGATCTAACGGCAAATGATTTTTCGATCGACTTCACATACAAAATTAGTTATTACGTAAAAAATCCAGAAAACAACCTCTTTTTTGCAATAAAAATTGAACTTACAGACCTTAAAAATTAATCTTTACCGTTCAAAATTAACAACAAGAAGTTCCGAACGTACTCACCAAAAATCAGGCCGATCTAACGGTAAATACTTAAATTAAATTTAGGAATTATAAGTTTACTCCATTTTCAAATCAGTAAGTTTACTCAGTCTTCCATAATACTCAATTAGGTAACCGCGGTAGTAAAGTTAAATGGTAAGAATGGGTTTAGATGGAGTTTTTTACATTTAGACAAATAATAGAAATAAAATTGAAAAGTGTGTGTGTATATATATTAGAAAATTTATTCATTTAGAAAAATAATAGAAATTAAATTTAAGAATTATTTTTCATAATATGACTATATAGTACTTATAACAATTACTTTATTATTATTATTAAAATGTAATTTTTTTAAATAAATAAGTTTATATTTGGGGATAATTGATAAACAAATCAATTTAATTCCTAATACTAAGATCTACCTAATGACTTTTCCCTCGTAGGACCCCATACATCCGAATGCACATAGTCAAGAATCCCTTCGGTTTTATACTTGTCGGTCGCAAAACTGACTTTAGTATGCTTTTCAAGAACACAAAACTTGCAAAAATTGAGCTTACAGCTTTTAACTCTATATAATAAGTTTCTCTTATGCAATTTAGTCATCCCACATTCACTAAGATGACCAAGACGCATGTGCCAGAGTTTAGTGTTGTCATCATATGACTCGACCGAGTGAACTCCACCTACAACTGTACTCCCTAATAGTTTGTAGATATTCCCTGCAGTTAGCTTAACTTTCATCATAGTCAATGCGCCCTTTACAATTTTAATGGTCTCTATATCCTCATCTGCCTTAGTAATGAAACCATTCTTATGCAAAGCACCCAAGAAAATTAGATTCTTTTTCAAGTCTGGTATATGCCGAACCTCACATAGTGTCCAAACGGTTCCATCATACATCTTTACTCTAACTTCACCTACACCTGCAATATTGTAACATCTATCATCACCTAGATAGACTGAGCCAGAGTTTACTGACTGGTATGATGCGAACCACTCCCTGTTAGGCGTTATGTGATAAGGACATCTAGAATCAAGAATTCACGCATCCATGAATTGAGTTGTCGATATCGAAAGCATATCTCCATCACTGCCATCCGAGCTTTCACTCTGCACCACATTCACCGACTTCTCATCAGTTTGCTATTTCATCTTCGGACAATATTTCTTCATATATCCTGGCTCATTGCACTTATAGCAACGAAATGTCTTCTTGCCCTTTGACTTAAATCTGGAATTGTGCTTTCTAGAACCCTCCTTGTCTATCTTCCTTCCATGATCCCGATTACTCTTCACATACAAACTATCACCATGAGAGGTTTCCCCTACATTTTGTTTTAGTTAGTTGTGAGCCAACAACGTTGCAGTAATCTCCTCAACTTTGATAGTTTCTTTCTTATATGTAAGAGCCGTCACTAGATGTTCATAAGAAGGAGGCAACAAACACAATAAAATCATTGATCTATCTTCGACCTCAATACTCACGTCAAGCCTTGCTAGATCTGTGATTATCTGATTGAAGATATTCACGTGTTGCGCCAGATCTAACCCTTCCCGCATCTTCAGGCCATACAACATTTGCTTCAGATACAATTTATTCGTCACATATTTGGACATAAACTGACTTTCCAATTTCTTCCATATTTCTCCTAGAGATGTCAGCTTCATTACATGATACATAATTTCATCTACCAAACACAACCTAATGGTTGCCGCCGCGTGCTGCTATAACTCTTTCCAATCTTTATCCTCTATTGTTTTCAATTTCTGTGATTGCAGGGCCTTCAAAACCCCTTGCTGTGCCAATAGATCCTTTACCCTTGTTTGCCACAATCCGAAGTTACCCTGACTATCAAACTTGACGCCACTTCGAATTTCGTTCTTGACATAGTCATCTCAACCAAAAGCTCTGATACCAATTGTTAGGAAAATCAAGGCTAAAACACAGGAATATGAACAAACAAACAAGAAAATATAGAAAATCAAGAAAGATGAACACAAGAGTTTAACGAGGTTCGGCAAACAATGCCTACGTCCTCGGTGGGGGCTAATCTTTTATTCCAGAAAAAGTTTTTGGATCTAAACTTTTCTCAGCATACATCATACTAAAATTAGGTTACAATTTTAGTATTTATCTATAACCTACTAGGTACGCAATTACTTAATTGCCCCATACCTTAAACGCGTAAATGCGCTTTACCAAATCCACTAGAATTCTAGCCGCATACGTACGCCACTTAGACAAATTACTCCATCAATCCGATCGACCAGTCTAGCCCTCCAGAGTGACCTGCTCTCCCGAGCGTCCAGCTCCTCCCGAGCGTATTGTCCGACTGTACATATTCCATATATCCTTCCGATCGGATTCTCTTGAGCAAACACCCTCTGCTTTGTTTTCATCATCTGTCAGTCGGCTAGTATATGAGCAATTCCCAACGATTTTTATTATTAGTTACTGTAAAAACTGTATTGCTGTTGTTATTATTTTCTGTTTTTGTTATTGTATTGCCACGTTAATTATTATATGATAAGATGATAATGATTAGAAAAACTCAAGCAGTAAACAAGCAAACAATCGAAAATGAAAGCGTATAGATACGGTTCCATGGTTAGCTAATGCTGTTTTCAAGATTTGGTTTTCTTTTACCGGTTTATTCAGCAGCTTTTACTGCCCCCAATGTAAAAGAGTAAAAGACTAGAGTACACACTCACAATTCCCTTCCCCTCTTTGACCACTTCTGCTCTTGCCTTTTTATCCTTTGTGTTGTTCGCATAGGTACGATACGATGATTACATTTTCTAGGTGCACAAACTTCATATCTCTCTCTCTCTCTCTCTCTCTCTCTCTCTATATATATATATATATATATATATATACACACACATATATAGAAAAATCCATTATTAAGAGTAAACTAATATGATTGGTCTCCGGTGGCACATGAATATTAGTATTAAGAGTGCTTGAAGTGGTCCACTAAATTAGTACTATGTAATATAGCATAGTGACGTAACAAAGTGGAGTTTATTCATTTTTTTCTTTTATATTTTATTTTTTTGTGCACTTCTATTTTACTTTTTTAGTTAGCGCTTCCATTTCAATTTCTTATCTAATAAAATGATATTTAATACAGTTAAATTGAAACTACTTTACGACCCAATAAAATGGCATCATATCTAATATTTTGATGTAAAATATTATATAAGTATATTCCCTACTAAAATATTAAAAAAGAAAGTAATATACATGTGACTAGAAGATATTGTTTGATAACATACATTAGAAATGTGCAAAAATATAATAGGTATAGATTCAAATGCTCTAAATTGCATTCTTCGAGGCTCAGATCTAGGTAGCCTGTGTTCAATTTACATACATCTTGACTTAATCCATGACTAGCTAGGTGTAAAAGTTGGGAATCATCATCATCATATATATATATATATATATATATATATATAACAAAGGTATGGAAAGTTAAAAATATAAATAAAAGAGAAAGTAGTATCTTGAATTAATTATTCATATGCTTTATGTCTTCACAGATTCTGGTGTATGGCCGAATGTTTTCGAACAGGGGTTTTGTGGAACTATTTTGCTTGTTTGGGGAGCTGGGCTTGGCTGGGTCATCTTAATTTTGGGGGTTGTATTTTTGGCCTGGTTGTTTGTTTGATGGTTTTTTGTCTTAGAGGTTGTTTATGCGTTACGTTCTGTTCTGGCTGGCAGTATGATATGGTACCAGTGTTTCGATTGTACTTCCTTCTTGATTCAATAATAATCCTCAGCTTATAAAAAAAAAAAAAAACATTCCAAATATACATTTATCAGCATGCATATGCATGTAATTAATAAGGTAGACGTTGCTATGTCAAACAGTCTGACATTTGTTAAACTTAATTAATTATACAGGTAGAGGTTTGGTCTTCAATTATATATAACAAATTAAAAGCTCCTTGATGAGGTAGCAGCATGCAGTAGAATTAATTAATAATAACTTATTGGAATTCATGTGGTGAAGCAACCAAGATGGCATGCATAAATGGGTTCCAAGGTAAGGTCAAGCTCATTTCTCCTCACCTCTGGTGCCTCTTCCTGATAATTGCCACTGCATGTTCACATCTCAATTAGTTACTTCCTAATTATCCATCAAAATAAACTAATCAAAGCTCAAATTGAGATTAAGATAATTACCCAATGTTAAGACATGGAAGTGGTGGCTGTGGGATGACAAATGATGAGACATTGTTGTTATGATTTTGGTGCTGCCAAAGTGCCTGCTGATCTGCCTGTGCCTTTCTCTCTTTAATCTATATATAACAAATCAGTACAGTTTGTCATTCAAACTTCATTTTCTACTCCTATCAATACGTCTCGCTGCCAGCAAGTCCCCAAAGAAGTGAGGAAAATGATGAAGAAAAAGAAAAAAGATAGTCCTTAATTATTAGGGCTAATTACTACGGGCTTAGACCTTAAATCCAACAGTCTACCAACTAGAATTCTTCTAGCATCTTAGGGCTTAGACATTGTTCGAAATAGATTTACTTTAATCCTAAATGCACTAGGATTAAGCATAAGAGAGATGTTTAGAACTCAACAAGTTTCTATCCATCAATAAATGGAACCTGTAAGGCATCGAGTTGACAAGGTGGGCAGTTTACCTGCTTTGTGAGCATGCTATTTGCCTCCAGCATTGCCCTTTCCTGTCATTTAATCAAATAATAAAATGAAGGCATAAAACCACCTAAATTGGATCAAAATTAAATGCACTAAATTCCACTTCTAACGAGTATGTTTGCCCGAAATTTTTACTTTGAAGAGTACAAGAAGATGCCAAAAATTAAATTACCCTATGTCAGAATTGATCATCTTAAAAATGATGCCAATTTAAATGCACACTGAATTTGGACCTTAAATAATCTTAGAAATATATATATATATATATATATATATATATATATATATATATGGAGATAAAACCCTAAAACAAGAACAAAGTTATAAGGTAAACTTCCCTCAAAACCCTAAAACAAGAACAAAGTTATAAGGTAAACTTCCCTCAATCCAATTAACCATTCTCTTATTTTTCTTGTGAATACAATTAGCTATTAAATATCGGTGTATTCTTGTTCATGCACATATAGCATTGCTAAAAAAATAGCAATAATAAACCCCGAGAATTTAATTTGGTGGTTAGTACTTGCGGAGGCATCGATCTGACTTTTATAAGCATCAATTAGTATCAGACACCTAAACTAATTGAGTTTACCTTTTTCTGAAGCTCAGAGATGGACTCACTAAGCAGTTGATTCTGCAGGAAAGAAGGGTGATGTTATTGTAAGATTTAATTTCATAAATATTATGTCATGGAAAGAGCGTAGCATATGTACTTTTCTTGCCCTAATGTGCTTGAGAGCAGTATCAAGCTGTTGCTCTAAGTTTTGCAGCTCTTTCTGGCTCAATGAGTCTAGATCTTCTCCCATATAGTGCCTGTTCAAATTTAAAATTTAAGAGCCAAATAATCATACACGTCCACTAATTTAAGGTGATTAATCCATTGAGAGCATGCAAGCAAGTTATTTAGTACCTAATATTTCTCTGTAAAAGCTCAACCTTTGCCTTGAGTCTGTTATACTTCAAGGTCCAATTCTCCTGCATAATTAAAAATCATGCTTGTGATAAATTTAATATGCATAGTTTGACACATATAACCAGAGAAATTCCCAATTGATATCACAAAGAAATGTTCAACTTGAAGAAATTATTACATTCCAAAAGGTAACAGTTAGAACATACATGGGAATTCAGATCAGTAGCTAGAAGTTGCGTCTCTGCATAGGAATACCTCTCATAGCGTTCAAGGATTCTGTCCATGCTGTTCCATATATAAGAAATGTCAACATTTGTTGAGGAGAGCATTACAAAAAAAGTATAGAAACTGAAATTTCCATTGGGATATACATAAGGTGCAGGATAATGGAAGATGGGGTATAGTTGAGAATTTTAGATTAAATCAAATACACAGAAAACACAAGTAGCACAAAATTAGTTAGAAATGGAATAAGCACTACAATCAAGGTTTCCATGTGAGTGGGTCCTGCTCAAGTATAGCCTTCCAAGCCCCAAATGATTCACAGTTTCATCTAACATGTTTGATATAAATAGAGGCCTATACCTAACTCCAATACTTCCCAACTATCTATTTTCTAACACATCAACGGATAATCAATAAGGAAAGATGATACATTAATAATGTTAAAGGTAAACAAGATGTTAGACTCAAGATGAAACCAAAGCAAGTCTCTATAATACATAATTCTAAGCAAAAGCACGAAGAAAAAGGAGTAAGCAATATTGAGCTATATATTTAGTAAAACAAATCAACACTGTAGACTGTGTTGCTTTTCAATCAAAACTTCTCCCTTTATGTTAGTTAGACACTTCCTGTTCAGCTATTTTAACATTTCCTGTTCAACAATTTGCTTTCCTATCTAATTAAAAGGGCTAAAACCCTCATGTCAGGGTAAATCACAAGAGACGAACTTCAAATAGTATAAAATTACATAAAAGTCAAACGCTTAAAATAAGATTAAATTGATTCCATCTTGATAACATCTATCTTGCGCATGCATAAAAAGAATCGAATGTCCAAAGTAGTATTTTGAATCATAGAAACATAGAAAAAGGCAATAAAAACATAAAATATATAATAAATACTGGTAATATTCGTAGTGGTCGCAGGTAAAAGAACGGCCAGTTACTTTATAATCCTAAACCAAGGAAAAAAAAAACCAATGTTATTTAAACCGAGCCGGCTGGTTGAACCGGTTTAAACAGAAAACCACCAGCTAATCCTATCGGTTTAATGTATGAAAATCGAATTGACTAAAAATTGAAACTGAAAAAACAGGATGAAATCATAATAAACTGGTTTGAATTTGAAAAAAAAAAAAAAACAAAATTTTATCTAAAATATCCATGCAATATATAATTAATTTTGTATTAAAAATCATATAAGTATAACTAGTCTTGCACTTGCACCAACGGCCAAAGACCTTCAGTTTGTGTTAAAGATCGAGTAGTAGCCCTTCAGTCAGACATGGCCACTCAACCGTCCACAGACCAAAGGTTCACTCTACTAATTACATTTCTGAATCGACACAAGAGTTGTTAAGGAACACACAATTCTTCTAAGATTTGTTACTTTTAACATATAAGATTATTTAACTATTTACTTATATTATAAATGTGGTAATCTGAGAGACTGAGATGTACCTCTTCCGATGAAAAATATAATTCTTAAATATATTTGAGCTGAGCATAATGACCATTTTTGTGAGTTTTATGTACGAAAGAGAAATATGGGTAAAGATTTTCTGAGAAAAGGAAACAAGATCAAAAAAGAAGTTAAATAAAGCAGCAAACTGTGCAAAAAAAAAAAGGAGAGATGGAGAGAACCCACTTCAGATCTTTGAAAAGAAAAACGAAAAAGAAAAAAAAAAAAAACCTAATATGAAGAAGAAGAAGAAGAAGAAGAAGAAGAAGAAGAAGAAGAAGAAGAGATATACCAAGAATCAGTGGCGTATTCAAAGAGCTTTCCTTTATGAGAGAAGACAATCAAAGCAACCTCAGCATCACAAAGAACAGAGATCTCATGAGCTTTCTTCAATAAACCAGTTCTTCTCTTAGAGAATGTTACTTGACGGTTGATCTTGTTCTCTATTCTCTTCAACTGAACCCTACCTCTACCCATCTTCCTCACAACAAATAAAAATTAAAAATCTTTTCTTTCCTCAAAATAACCCAACAACCAAATCCCAAGAACACCACCGAAAAAGAAAACCCCCAAAACAAAACACTAATTTTTATAAATATAGGACTCTCTCCTCAGCCATTTCCCAACAAGGCATGCACTTATATAGAATGCTCTATTGCTGAGATATATGCCCAAGGCCAACACCACTTTATAGAGCGAATTCTGGTTTCTTTAATACCACTGGTTTTTTGTGTTTGTTGTCAATCTCTTATTGGCCCTTCTTGTACTATACTTAAGTCCTCAATTAGTGTCCACCAGGTATAACTTTTTTTTTTTCCTTTTTTCCTTTATCTGTTCTTAATTCTTAGCATGTTACACTTGTAAGTGCAAATAATATTTTGAAACTCGGTTTAAAAATCGATTCGGCCTACAAAATGAATTATAGATCAATTGGTTCAATATTAGATCGATTCAGAGTTTTTATTATTTTTTAAATATAATTATTTACAAAAAAAATTAAAAATGTAGTATGTAAAAATACATCCAAAAATCTATTAATTATCAAATATCAATATAAAAATATTAATTTTAAGTCTAATAAATTTATTAAATATAAAAATCAAATAAATTGTCTTAAAATCAAGTTTGTTGCTCTCTTTCGGTTGATGTTGGAGTAGATTGTGATTCCTATCTTGGTCTTCCTTCTATGATTGGGAGGGATAAGAAGCAAATTTTTTCTTTTATTGAGCATAAGGTATGGAGGAAAATAAAAGGTTGGAGTCACTCTATTCTGAAAAATTTACAAAACTTAATCTCTTTCTTCTTAAAATCTTTCTTTTTAGAATTTCCTTTTCCTCCAATTTGCTTATCTGATGTAGAATTTTTAACCATCATAACATTAACATCCATATTGTCATGCAACATGTTGATATCTCTCTATCTTTCTATACGAAGGACCATAGCATACACTTGGTTAACATTTGGTAGAGGATTGAATGCTAAGATCTGACTCCTAATTAATATTATCAAAGCTTTGATTCAGCCCCATAAAAAATTGAACAACTTTATTCCTTGTATCAATCTCTTCAAGTTTCTTGCTCAATTGATAGCTACAACCACTATAAGAACAAATCAGAATAGGCTGCAATCTTGAAATCTCATCCCAAAATTTATAAAGTTTACTATAGTAAACTGTGATAGAATTATTTTTCTGTTCAATAGGGGTTATTTCTTTCTGGATCTGGTATATTTGAGGAGTATTATTACTATCTCCAAATCGTTCCTCTAATAAATCCCATAGAATCTTGGAAGTAGGACTATAAATGAAGGTTTTTTGTTATTTCTGTACTAATGGAATTCAGAATCCATTGTTTGATCATACAATCCACCTTCCTCCGGTGCTTGTATTCTAGAGCATTATCAGGTAGTTTAACCGAGCCATCGATAAAGCCTAACTTGTCCTTTGCTTCTAACGAGTTTACCACACAAACACTAACTCAAATAGTTATTAATAGTAAGAAGAGTAGTTACCAAGACCATCCTAGGGTGATCCGAGCTATATAGTTGCAACAAATCATCTTATGTATGAACTTTGGAGCTTGTGGTATAAATCTTCTACTTTCTTATCTTGTATTTGTAAATTCAACATAATCTCTAGTAGGTGCCATTCAAGAAACTTCAGATCTCAAATCTAGCGATCAAGAAATCGGATCTCAAAAAACAAACTTTCGATTAAGAAACACAAACTGGAATCACAGTAAACTCCAATGGTAAGAATATAAGAAATAAAAGCTTCTATGATATAAAGAACCGAAATGGCTCTAATACCATGTTCAAACCCTAAGGTGACATCAAAGCTTAGCTATCAATAGAGAGAATAGGGCAAGATGAAAATGAAAAATACCTCTGTGTGTATTCACTTTAAGAAGAAAATATAATATCTATTTATATACAAGAACACTCAGCTAAAGAAGACAAAAACTAACTCTAACTATCTGAATAATAAATAAAATATAGAGTATAATGAATGAATGAATGAATGGCAAGTGCATAGGTGATCAGTAACGGAGGTGAGGCAAGGTAGTTAGCTCTTGTCAATAAATGAAAATGCCCTTCAAAATTGTGATTCCCAGAAAGCACAGCTGCTGCAACAATGTCTGTGCAAGTGACCAAGAAATATATGAGCATAGGAAAAGCAAACCACCAAAAATTGTACATGAACAACTAAGAGTTACAAACTGTCAAAGCTAAACTACAAATTCAGCCTAGAAAAGTGTAGAACAAGAATAAGATGCGAACCATCAAAGGAAAACTACAAATTCAAACTATATGTCCTAAAATCCCAGAAGCTAGTTAGTTTCTTATCAAGCTTAAGACTCAAAAAGGAAAGAGGCATAGGATATTAAAAATGATGACGCCTGAAGGAAATGATGTGAAATTCGTTAGACAAGAATATTCAGTGAAGATTTTGAAATGCAAACAAGGCGTTATTAATATATACATAATGCTAAAGGAGAGGGCAATAAACAAAAGAGTATGGCACACCAAGAAGATTTAATAATTGGTCAAAATTCTATTTCTGTGGAAGTGGATAAATGAAATTTTAAAAAATAGATAAATATATCACACATTTCCAAAGATAAAAAGGTTCCTTTTGTTACCTTTCCAGCAGGCAAAGGCAGAGAAACTGAACAAAGTCTGAAGCTCCAACCTTCCCGTATAATCAAAACCATGTGTGTGTCACAAAAATCAACATCCTCAACAATCAAGGCTTGGCCATCATCAAGTATGCTCTGTAATTGACTCAAGAAAGATATATAATGCCAATTATTAACTCAATAAAGTTGATAAAGAAAATAGGTAGGTAGCATCTAGAGATTATTAAGAATTGGAAGAAAGAGAGAAGAACTGTATTAAGCAAATTTCAATTGCTAAACTATGAAGAATTGAAAGAGACTTTTGGTGCAAAGAAAGGCATGAATTCGCCCACCAACCTCCCATATTCTAGGACTCAAAAAAGCATCAACAGGACTTGAAAGAAGATAATGATGATCAACTGATTGCTTCTTCTTAACAGCATCAGTAAATAAATAAAGGTAACCCTGATGATGTTCAACTATGCAATGGGCTTGAGCTTCACACTCCCAAACTAATGTCATACCAAACAATGGATCAGCTGCATTTATCAAAAATACCTAAAAAAGAACAACAGATATATAAATATATAGTTCTTGCTTTCATGTTCACTTGTGCAAATTGGTTTAAAAAGATAAAAACTGTGAAAGTAAGAATCTAGGTAGGATCTAAACCTTAAAATCTCTACTGAATTCTGTAAGAAGTATTAAAGTAACAGTGATAGAGTAGGAAGGAAGTGAATACTTTATATCTTAACAATAACTACATATATTAAACTTGCACTGCAAAGTTATTGAAGCTGCTACTATCAAGTAATGCAGGAATTAAAAGAAATATAATACATCTAAAACTATCAAAACTCCAGCACTGAAAAGTTATAGAAAATAGTTGGCCCACAAATATGAAAGATGGCATATTAAATTATTAGGTGCTTTACCTAATATATCTTTATAAGCATAGCCTATAAACAAGTTTAAATTTCAAAATTAAAAATCAAACACTAACCTAAATTTGTCATTTTTTTAAATAAGAAAATATTGTCTTATTACCTCCAAATCGCTCTGCTACTTGGTTGTAATCAAGTAGTTTCTGCTCAATTCTTCTACCAGAGGTAAAACATACACTGCACCATAAGCTTCAGCAGTGAAAACAAACTAAATGCAATAACATCAATATATGCTATAGCTTTAGCCATGCATTGCCAAAATTATGGGTAAGACAACATGAAACAAGTCAAAACATTTTTAAAAACCAGATGCCCAGACAGCATAAAACAGAGAGAGAAACATGTACTCAAATTCCAACAACTGTAGTGGAATTCAGTTGTAATAGTAAATGAAGATGCATTGATAGTGTGGATCATGCAGCAACATGCATTTCATGTCCTATCAATTATTCGAGGATCATATGCAGAAATAAGAGAATTACCTTCCACCAAACATAGCCATATCCAACTACAACCATAACAATAATTACTCCATATCTACTTCCACCTGCACATTATAAACAGGTCTAAGAACTCCAAGAACTAGTATAACAGAAGTGTGAAACCATGTGATCTAAATATTTCTCAAGATCTGAATATGAACCATGTGATCTAATACTGGAGTTCGCTAACAGGAATATGAACCATGTGATCTAAATATTTCTCAAGATCTGAATCACATGGAAATTTTCCCCCTTAAATGGTAGTAATATGGTCTCTCTCTTCAAACAAGCGAGAAGGGAAAAAACCCATACCTGCCCCCCTTCCAGTTACAATTGTAATTGGTGATCTATTTGATGCTAACATTTGTAGCTCCTGCCAAAGACTGTTGACCTATAAAAATGAAGAACCACACCTACAATCACGACTTTCAACATATATTCTCAAAAGTAAACAAGAATCTCATTATATGAAATGCTACACTAAATCAAAACTCAATCCCAACTAATAACAACTGCATATTTCATTTCAAAGGGAAAATTTCTAAAAGTACCTGGTAAAATTCAGTAAAAGGATAATATAAATTATCTCCTAATGGTGTTAGTCCTGGATTTTGATTTATGGAAAAATACTTTTTTCTTCTCTATCCCTAAACCTTTTTTGTGGCTTCACAAAGTTTGGGTGAAACAGCATAACATGGATTTTGATTAGAGAAAATTAAATTGTACTTTCTTTATCACTCATTTATTCTTTTGATTCCCTTTTCTTCTTCCTCCTACCTTTGCAGCATAAAGTAGCAAAATTCTAAACCAAATCTAGTATTGAATCCATTGATAAAATCTGCTTGTTAGGCCTCATTTAAAGGCACAAAATGTTCATCCAGAAAACACAACCTTTGTGAACATGAAATAAGAATACAAGAACTTATTTTCAAGGAAATATTTCTTTTTAGACTTCCTTGAACAAATGCCAAGCACAAAATATATTTTGTTCACCAAGTTACCATGCTTTATTCTGAATTAGATAAAAAGAAAAATAAAAATCTATGATAAAACCGTCAAATGCAAACCTAAGCCATTAAAGGGTCATTATATGACTTGTTAACTGATGAAGCAGAATCATCTCTTCTAATCTGCCTAAAAGCAATCTGCAGTAAAAAAATCATAAGTAATTGGCATTGAGCAGACTAAGGAATTACTTGTTATACAAAACTAGCTACTCCAATTCTTTTAGAGAAATTCAAGTTCTTCTTTCTGCTAGTAACAGCAAAAACTAACTCCAAATATTTCCTAGCATCTGGCGTGTAGTTGTAAGAATAAATTTTATCTGAAATATAATATTAGAATTTCTGACCCAGATGAACTCTAGTTTAACAAGTTAGAGTAAAAATTTAATAAATAAATAATAGCATGAGAGTGTAAATTGTGGGGAATATGGTAAATAATGGCAGCTGGAGGCAGTTGCCAATGGGCAATGGGCAAAAGAAGGCAAGGGAGTACATTGAATGTTCATAGTGATAGAAGAAAAATAGCATGAAAAAAAATGGATGAGAGATTAGAGAAATAAAACTTCAGAAACAATTGCACTGATTGAAATTATAGAAGTTCAATAATCACAACCAGAAACCAAATGAATATAAGTTGTTCAAAAACATAGCACTCCTAGCTAAACCAGCTTATAGACAACCTTAAACCGCAATATTACATAAAAGCAATACGTCAAGCATCATAATTCACCCAGACATCAAAATAAAACCTAAGAGTTTATCAAAAACCCACTTTATGAAGTAGACAAATTGGAATTAAAAAAAGGAAAATCAGTGGAAGGGCCAAATTGTTCGTACCTGCACCTACGAGGATGCCTAACTTGCCGAGAGGAAGAGCCACATGTGGGATAGCAATAGATCAAAATGGCAATAGGAGTGTAACAAAAATCCGCAATTATTAGGAATTAGGTTTTTCTAGTTTTCACGATTTTGGGATATGGGAGTAACTGAGAAAGAAAGAGAGAATGAGGGACAAATAATGTTTTAAAGTATAAATAGCCATAAAAATAGAAATACCGCCAAAATAATTTTGATCTCCCGCTAATATGGAAATAGAATTTTAGGAGATCGGATATAAAACTTGCCTCGCTGATTTAGCATGGAACATTTACTAGCAACTAGTTAATCCTTACGTGAAAGATGAAAATTAAGTATCAGCGAGGGAATAGCGAGAGATACATCCTCGCTAAATTGGCGAGGATTACATTCCAAGCTAAATTAGAGAGGGATATATCCTCGCTAAATTTGCGAGGACTACAATCCAAGCTAAATTAGCGAGGGATATGTCCTCGCTAAATGCTATGTCATCTTATTTAAACGTTAGTGTGGACTTTTTTCTCACTAAATTAACGAGGATTCAATCCTCGCTAAATGCTCTTCCTCTATCATATTTCACCTCATTTAAACATTAGCGAGAATTTGTCTTCGCTAAATTGGCGAATACTAAATTCCAAGCTAAATTAGCGATGGTTATTTCCTTGCTAAATGGTTAAAACTCGCCACTTTATAAACCATTGGCGAGGACCAAAATCCAAGCTAAATTGGCGAGGACCAGATCCAAGCTAAATTATATTCTCAGAATTTATTTCTTTTATTATATAATTAATAAGACTTAATATTAATAAATGAATATAAATATAATAATTTAATTTAATTTAGTTAATTTCAATAACAATAATTTAGTTCATCTAAGTTTTTATTATATAATTAATAATAATTAATATTATTAAATATAAAAATAATAATTTAATTTAATTTAGTTAATTTAAATAATAATAATTTAGTTTATTTAATTTTTGCTAAAAAAATATATTAACTAAATTTACTAAATATAATATAAATAAAATTTAAATTATAAAAAATAGTTAAAATATAATTATCTAATTTTTGCTAAATTAACGAGGATTAAGTTCTCGCTAAATGGTTAATATATGAAATGCTAAACTATTTAACTGTTAGCGTGAGAATTGTCCTCGCTAATTTAGCAAGGATTTGTTCCTTGCAAAATTAGCGAGGATTAAGTCCTCACTAAATGGTTAATATGTCTATTTAACCGTGAGGATTTGTTCCTCACCAAATTAGCGAGGATCAAATCCTCGCTAAACGGTTCATTTATCATTCTAGCTGTGAATTCAGATTTAGCGAGGGGTCTTTGCTCGCAAAGCCGTCTCTATTTTTTGAGCCAAAATTTTGGCGCCCAAAATTAGCCACAATAAAAATTATTTCTCGCTAAATTGTCACAAAATCTGTTTCCCCACTCACACCTAACAATATTTGCGACAAAAATCATTTTTCGTCGCCATGTTGTTCGCTAAATTGTACATTTAGCAATAAATTTTATTGTCCTCGCTAATTTTTATAGTGATACAATAGTAATAATTATCATTTCTTGAACATACCATTTTTATTGCCATAATTATAAAATATTTCATTCACTTTAAGGAATGAAATAGGTGTAATAAAATAATTTCATAACATGTAAACAACATAATCATATAATATGTCATGACCTCAATACCAGGTCAGCTGTAAATAGTATTTTTAGAAGGTGAAAAATATTTTATTTAACTATCAAAAAATATTACTCACAATTAGTCTGTGGTTAAAATTTGGAGTGAAATTAAGATCAAATAGGCATTCAAAAATCAGAAATACGAAAAACGTTGCAGTTAGGTTTGAATAGTAACTAGGTTGACTGAAATTTGATTGAGCCCTTAAAAATAGTAAATTAACTCTAAAAATTCACCAAAAATTACAGATTTTTCTAAAACGATATGTAAAATATTTTGGCTGTAAAACGAAAATTTTTTAGTGACACCGGTAATTATTGAATCGGACCAATCTGATTGAATCGGATCGAAAATGAACTCTGATTGAGTTAAAATTTTATGTGTAGCCTATTTTATGCATGTTATGAGTGATGAAATTAAATTTGGAATGATTTGGATTTAGAAAGTGAGAAAACCACAGAAAAATTGCATATTGGGCCTAAATAGAATTTTGGACTTAAGAGAGTGGGCTTTGGGTTGGACCAAGGCCCAACCCATCAAAGCCATTATAAAAGACAAGAGGAGGTAGATTTTTTTAGGGTCATCCTTATCCCTTCATCCATCTTCTTCCCCTCTCTTGGCTGAACACCATTCTTCATATCTCTCTTAAATTTCTTCAAGCTTTCTCTCTCTTTCTGACCTAATCCAAACATTCTAAGTTTAATTTAATCTCCTTACAAGATTTTCAAGGTCAATACTCCTTTATTAGAGTAAGAAAAGGGGGAGAAAACAAAGGTTAAAGTGAAAGGTGTGAAAGTGAGGGAAGTAAAATTCAAGGTTTAAAATTATTTTAAAGGTACCTATAAATATTTTTAGGTGTCTAAAATTCATTTATGAAGTCAATTTGAGCAAAAAAGGTTAAAATATTAGTTTTTTTTGTAAGAAATTCGGCGCATGTAGGTTCTTCAAGTGAAGTGCAAGCTTCCAAGGCTAAAGGCAAGAAAAATGAACTCAAGGGAAGCTAAAGCAAATGAGAAAGGTTAGTGACTATAAAATCTATCAATTTCCTTCAATTTAGTATGTAATTGCATTATGTAATCTAAGTGAACCTATGTAAAATGTATGTTTAATTGAAATTAAGCTTAGAATAGTGATTAAAAACCTTGTTAATGGCCATTAGGAAACTTAAATGGAATTAAAAGTAATGATATGATATGAACTATCACTTGGCTGAATGGTATCTTTGTATCTACTAGGGTGCATTTTAGGTTGGTTAATGCCTTAAAATGAATATAGACATGAAATTAAGTGTCTACAAAATTATTTGAAATTTATGGAATTTATATGAACATTTTTTTAGAATGAATTTGTATTATATTTAAGGTGAATTTGTTGGATTATGGTGAAATAATTCATAAAATGTGTAAAAAGCGGTGAAAGAATTGAATGAATAGTGTACTAAAATAAAAAAGCAAGTGAAACTATCAAAAATGTGAAAAGTGATTTGAAATAAGCACTACAAAAAAATTGATTTTACCGACGGACAAAAAATCCATCGCTAAAAGAAGATATTACTCACGGATTAGCTACGAAATCACAAATGTGTTGGAAAAAATAAAAAATTGCTAAATTGGCGACATTTTTAGCTACCAAAATGGAAAACGGTCGGTAAATTTAGCGGAAAATAGAGGTGCCATTTTGTAGCGACGGTTTAGCGATGAAAAAACTTCGTTGGTAAGGATACAAATATTTTTATAATGGCAGCATATTTTGGCACATTATTTACCGACGAAATAGTGACGGAATATGGAGAAATGGAAATATGAATTCTTGCGACGATATTTTCATCGGTAATCCATCGTTATTATTTTATAATATTTTAATAAATGTTTAAAATTTTCTTTTTAATTTTTTTATAAAATATCATTTTTTCCAAATAAAGCCTAGACTAGATATTTTTTTCATTTTAATTATATATAATTTTTTATGTAAAATAATTAATATATTTTAGTAATACTCCTATTTTTTAATTATATATACAAAATATTTTTTGAATATTTAAAAAATGTTATATTATGATGTGATAAGTTTGATCCATACGACTTGTACTTTTTGTTATTTAAATTTAAATGTATCAATATATAAATGAATTCATGTTACCCTAAATATTTTAGGTCAAATTTAAGATTAATCTACAATAATTTTTATTATAAAATCAAATTTTATTTTATTTTTAACTTAAATTTTTTATTATTATTGTGGATCGGGGAGAGAGGGAACAGATCGGGGGTGGGGGGGGAGGGGCAGGGAGAGAACGGTTGCTGGTTCTAGAATCCAGCCTCCTCCACCGTCTTCCAATGTCCTTCAATCCCCTCAGCTTCCTCTCCTTCGCAAATGAACCGTAAGCACTACCATATTCTTATTTTATCCAAACTCTGTATAATTATGTATGCCAAGCAATTAATGGCTTTAATTAATTGATAATACCATATTAATACACAATTCATAGAGGTATTTTTATGGTTAGATAATGTTAGAAATCTATAAATTTTTTCAATTGAACTTAAGCTAGTATTATTAAATTAAAGCTTATTAGTATATTTGAAACTCTTATTTTACATATATATATATATATATATATATATATATATATATATATATATATATATATATATATATATATATATATATATATATATATATATAATTTCCTTATAATACTTAATTAAATAAATGACAAATTGGACTAACTCGTTAATGTTATATATTTTATCCTTTATAGTTTCATGCATTAATAGTTCTTTTACTGTATGCTTTTGATTAACAATAATTTCATGAAAACAACAATATTGCACCCCCAATTGAATTTATACCGATAGAAATTAATGATTTAGGAAAAAATTATTCTTTTAATAAATTTTTATTTAAAATTCATTCACTTAACAATAAGATGAAATTATTTTTTGTGGGATAATAGCTATCAATAAAAATACTTTTCTTTTTAGATATAACTGTAACGCCTCAACTTTGAGTCAATTGAAAATATTTTCTAATTCCTAAATCATATTTTGATTTAGGTAAGTAGAGGTATAAATTATTGAGGATTTTAGCTTTTGAAGTATTTATATCTAATTAAAACATATTTAGCAACTCATAATAAGAAATTAAAATAAAATCAATTAAGCAAATAGATGTATGAAGTATTAACAACAACAACAACAACAACAACAACAACAACAACAACAACAATAATAATAATAATAATAATAATAATAATAATAATATGGACCAAACAAAAAGAAGAATTAAGCCAGGTAACAAATTATAGACAGAGTGGAGAATTCTAGAATTATTGGGCCTATAAATTACAAAATGGCATAAGATATGAAAAAAAAAATGAGGAGAGAGACACAGGACGACGTCGGGAACGGAGAGGAGAACGGGGGGCGTTGTCGCCCTTCTTATCGCCGGTCACCGACATTCCTCTCATCGCTGTCTCTTACTGCAAACCGCCCTCGCGTCGTCGCTCCACCTTAGCATCGACATCACAATCTTCCCCTTCCTCTTTTTCTCTCTTCCATGGCTAGAGCCTTCACCCTTCCCTTCCGATGACTGGCCCTTATGACTGGAATCACGATCACTACCATAGGATTCTCAGAGGTCATACGATTCTTTTGTCACCCTTACCTCCCTCCCAATCGTCGGCAGCATGGAGATCGAAGAAGAGAAGCCGCAATGATTTTTATGGGATTTCGGCCAACTGCGGCAGCGCCTGAGCCGTGACCACCGAAAATGGAACCCTTGGACCCCGATCTTCGAGGTGGCAGTGTCAAATCAATTCCGGCGAAGCTCCGGCCAATGGTCCAGCAAGCCTCCGGTGAGTAAATAGTTGATGAAAAAAATGAAGAAAGCGCAAGAAATTGGTATGTGACAACCAAATTTACCTTCAAAAACTATTTAAATTAAGTATGATTGGTTAAGTAAAGATTGTTTTATTTTTATATGAAATCTCATGTATGTTGCTTTGTGAAACATTTTTTATAATGTATTATTAGTTGAGCTTTGCTAATTTAGGATTCAATTTGGAATTTTAATATTTTGTTGATGATCCTAATTTAGAACATAAAAGGGTTTCACTGTCATAAGTTGTTATCCCTTTCTTTACTGTACTGAGCACAGGTTTTATAAAATAAACTTTACTGCAAAGTGTATTGACATGTTATTATTCTCGAAGAGTAATTTGGTTAGTTAGAATATATTGGATACACACTTAAATTAATGGTTTTATTTTGCTTCCTTGATATATCAATTTGAATTTTTGAAAAATTATATTCCAAGGCCATTTAGCATTTTTGCCAGAAAGCAAATAGGAAAAATGTTAGCCATCATTAACACTTGCTGCTGCCGACCTTTAATTTGATGGCATATTTTTCAAAGCAAAGCTGTAAAGTGCAAGTGGGATTCGGATGTCATAGAGTTCTTCAAGTAATATATCTATACGAATTAGATTGTTTAGTGCATAGTGTACAAGCAGAGTTTAACAATTTGGTTATTTTAGCTGACAGTAAAGTTTATAATTTTGTAATATTAACTTTACGGTTTTGAATGTAATTGGCTTAAGGATTTTGGCTGTTTTTCTTTATTTTTGTAGCATTCACTTAATTAGTAAGTTTTATTCTTTTTAACTGCCAGTAAAGTAGCCTCACTCCGAACCACCTCATTTCTATTTTCTTAATTATTATTATTATTATTATTATTATTATTATTATTATTATTATTTTGATCCTATTAGATTTACCAATATAGATATTACAAACTTTTATCCTGACACGAGTTTTGATGTGAGTTTTCGTAAATTAGTTAGTTACATTAGCTTAAAGATCAAATCCCTAATGCATTTAACTAAATTGGTTAATTGGAATTTTTGACCGGCTTTTGGCAAGGATAAAAAAAATTAATTAAGATTTATAGTTATAAATATACATATTTAGAGTTAGAAGGCATTAGGTAATAACTAGTTAAGAATTATGGAAAACTGATTATGTGCACTTAGTGACTGGCTAATTATGCATCTAAATATTAAAAGAAAAAATTAGTTTAATTTCATAAATTATCAGGTTACTAACTAGATTTTATTATTTACTCAGTTTGGATAGTAATGTTTAATAGACTAGAATCGTTTTAACTATGTAAATGCATTTCTCTTTGACTTGTTATACTTTTGTTATGTTATGTTACTTCTTTGAAAAGTTGTGTTCATAATAAGACAATATAAAGTTTGTGCAAGTCTGCAGGTAATTCAAAGAAGCTAGTGAAGGTGTTATTTGAGCTTGCTAGGCATCATGCACCAACAACTATATTTATTGATGAAATTGATGCAATCGTTAGCCAACGAGGTGAAGGTCGTAGTGAACATGAAGCAAGTAGGCGTTTGAAGACTGAGCTGCTGATATAGGTGATGTTTTTTTTTCTTTTTTTTCCTTTATTTTTTCTTGTCATGTGTTATGGTGTGGTAACATATTGGTATGAATTATCTTGGTCTTAGGCTATGATATGCTACGAATTTTTCGAACAAATCTTTGATAGTATCTTGCATTAATTAAAATGCAAACAAAACATAAACAAGGTTGCACCCCTAATACATGCTAATGCTCTTCCTGGAGTGCTTATGCGAGTATTGCTAGAAACCCACTACAAAACATTGAACTATAAAGTTAATATCTGTTGGAGCACCTTTTTTATCTAAGCTGTCTATGCCACTCAACCCAGTTGATGGCAATCTTATATAAAAACTGAAGGCACCTGCTGGTTAAAGAATTCTAAGGCATTTTTGGGGTCTTCTTCTAGCATGGGATTGGGCTCTTTTTCTCTGCCCAAACTTGAGGACTTAAAGGTTTGATGTTTCCAGGCTCTCTTTATTTACTAAAGATTTAATGATCAAATGCATCATTATTATTAAAAGAAAGCTAAAATGTGATGCAGGAATTGGTTTCGCAATCAAGGTTACTTAAAATAACTTTGGATGAAAAAAGAATGCTTGACATGGTTTTGAAGAACTGTGAAGAATGGGAGCGGGGTGTATATTAGGTACAGGTTATATTGGTCATCGACCAGTTGATGACCTTACTTCAAGAATTACTTAATAATTTAAAGTTTTTATTGTTTTTAAGAATGTTTTAAGTATATTTAGTGCTGAGTTTTATGTTTTTGGCATTGTAATTTACACAATATTTGTACAAATTTTATAAAACTTTTTGCAAAATATTATAAAAATAATATGTTACCGACAAATTGCTGATGGAAAATTCGTCGCTGCCATTCCAATAATTTTAATATTATACTACCGTTAACATTATCGACGAAAATTTTCGTCGTTGTTTATACTAAAATAAATTAATAATTTATTCATAAAATATTACCGACGGTTTACCGACAACATTTTTCGTCAGTAGACAGTCAATGGATGAAACAATTGATGGATTTTAAATAAATTACCGACGAAAGGTTTTTTATAAACCCGTCTGTAAATCCGTCGGTAATTTTACTGACGGAATTTTTCGTCGGTAATTTGGTACCTACGAGCATTTTACCGACGGACACTTTCTGTCGGTAAAATAATAAAAAATCATCGATAAGGTCATTTGCTGTAGTGAAGGAATTTTGCCCTTAGTAGTGGTCAGACGATTTAAATCTAGTTCAGGATCTGATTGGTTAGACATATGAACACGTATATCGCGGTGCAAGCCATAATAACTTATTTTACTATGGGAGGATCGTAATGATCTTTCATAGTTTCTAAATTAAATGTTCTATTCTGTGAAAGTGGTGGAATCGTCCTTCGAGGTCATTCCTTAGTACATTGTTGTGGATCCGTGGGATCCATGTCTCGTATATTCAATCTAAAAATTTCTGTCGAGATTGTACTAGGGGCATAATGGTAGAAAATGAATTAAAAATGTAAAATGTGAAGTGAAAATGAAGTTTAGAGTGAAAAATGACCTAATTGAAAGAAAATTAAAAGTTTAGGGCCAAAATAGTAATTTTTGTAAATAACAAATTTAGTGAGTAAAAATGATAAAATATTGAATAAAAGGGTAAAAATGGTAAAAATAGTGAATAAATAGCCTAAAAATGAAGTTTTGTAATTTTGAAGGACTAAAAATATAATTTGACATGAAAATGTTAAAACGAGAGGATCAATCGGTAATTTGTATGCCAAATAATGAATATAGATTGAAAATAAGTGAAATAATGGTAAAATTGTAATTAAAGTGTAAAAATAGCAATTTTGTAATTAATTGAAAAATTACGTATTAAATTAAAATTTTATCATAGTAGTGGTAATTAATAGTATAAAATGTTAAATGAAATGATAATTATATTTGATTGAATAATTAAGAAATTTTGCTTGGCAATGCAATTGTGCATGTATTGGAAATTCCTTGATTTATAGTCACCACTAAGCATATTTAATGCTCAGTACGTAGTGTGTAGATTCTAAAGTTTGGATAGAGCAAAGTACACAGGAGAGCTAATTTTTTTAGAAAAAAGAATAGTTAGAAATTATTTCGTACAGCATGTATAAATTTAACCAATTTCGAAGTAAAGATGAGATTGTATATGAACTGTATATTGATGTATATGTAAATATGAGTTATACCAAAAAGTGAAAAATGAATGAGTGTGATGAATGCATATATTGTTTATAAATTTTTATGCCCCAAGAGGCTGTGAAAATTGTCTGCTTTTCAGATTGGATAGGCAAATTTTTAAACCGTTATATTGCTGGACTTTTATTTAATGAATAGTAAATTGAATAGTTATAGGTCATCGACAAGTTTAAAATTGTAATGAATAATTATTGGAAAAGTCTTGCAATCAAGGGAATAATTAAGGTTCAGTATAAGAATTCAGGAAAAAAAATTCAGCTAATCGCTTAAATCACCAGGACTTTGTTTTAGTAAGGGTATTACATAATAGCTATAATAAATGAATGCATTTAGTAACTTAGTTCAAATATTTCTAAATAATTACTTAAAGATAATAAAATTATCCAAATAAAATATATATAATTATATAGAGAACTAAAATCTTTAAAATAATATGTAATTTTAAATAACTATTTGATAATTACCATGTAATGCATGATTACATAATTATCAATAGCAATAATATACAATCATGAAATATATTATATCAGTAATTTTACAACTATTGGAACTCTCAATATAAAAGATAATATATAAACATATAATCACATTATAAAAAAAAATTTCAATCAAATAGTACTCGATATTTAATTCGAGATAACATTTAGTTTGCAAAATTCGTTAAAACATTTTGAACTCCTCAAGAGTTTCAGTAATTAAATCATAAATAAATTATGACAATATGTAAACTATAACACTTCAAAATCATATACATAAAATTCAACGTATATATTGAAAAAAATATATATTTATATGTTTCAAGCAAAATAAATCTTTCAGGAATTATATGTAATATTATTATCAAATAGGTAAATAGTATCAATTAGTTACATACTAATATATTACTAAATTGGCAAACAGTAAAAATTTATTGCATTTATTATAAGAAAATATGTATTTTTACAATCAATGCCAATCCATTACAATAAATGCCATAAAATAAATAACATTTTACGATTTCATTATTTATTGCATGAATATCAATTGTACTCTTTTAGCATCATATTTTTCAATATTTTGAACTACAGGTCCAAAAATTCATATTAAATGCAATTAATGTCTGTATTTTTCAACAGATTTAATTTTAAGATCCTCACTGCATTTAAAAATATCAACATTAATATTTTTATACAGAAATATTATCGAAAACTTTATCATTTTCGATTCATTTTAATGACAAATGACATATTGAGATCTCTTATTTAATTTTAAGTACCTGAACCACTTATAGAGTTTAAAAATTAGTCATGTGACGGGTCTCTTTAAGTGTACCTGCCTCCATAATATGACCATATAGATTTTGCTCCTTTCCATTTGTAGATTTTATTTTTATTTGGAACTGAATAGTTTACCCTATAAGGAAAATTTTCCTACTATGACATTATTCTGAATTGGAGCATTTACAGCTAATACAAATGAGATTTAATAAATCTCTACACACTAACAAATACATTGGCATCATAATTAACTAATTTTTTGAATTTCAGGTTTATGATATGAGGATCTAAATGACACATAATGTGTTTATTATTTTAATTGTTTTTAGCTGCTTTCTTTCCATAACATTAGGAAAGTTATTAATCGAACACTACAAATAAACTGTAGATTAGCGACTGAATTTTCCGTCGCTAAATACCCTTTTTGTCGCTAATTAAAATTAGCGACGCCAGGACGAACAGTCACTGATAGGCCAGTCACTAATATATTAGCGACGGATTCCAAATTCAGTCGCTAATTTATATTCCTATTTAGTTGTCGAATTATAATAATAATATTTAGCGACTATATTTTTCGTCGCTAAGTATTTCTTAAATTCTATCGTTTGTGCAGTAGCGACAGTTGTTGTCGCGAATCCGTCGCTAAATTATTGCATAATTTAATTTTTTCTTTTAATGTATTTTTAAATTTTCATCCTGTACACTATTTTTATGTCCACTTCGATTCAAAATTTCAAATGCCAGATTGGTGAGTAGTTTATTATACTCAGAGAGGAAAAAAACAAAAAAGAGAGCAAGCAAAGAATGAATATTTTATTATACTGTAAAATATACGAGAAACAAAAAGTTACATAAGTTGTAACACACAGCCCACCCACAGAATCAAATCACCAAAAAGCAAAGTATAAACCCCCTCTTCACCAGCACCACCAGTGAGACACTCGAGTCAGCCACTAGTCATCGCAAAACAACATAACCAAACCAATAAGTAAAACATGTTCTTATCTCATTTCCTGGCACCTCTTCATATTGCCAGCAGGTTAATCACAATAACTTCTACTTATGCTACGATTACTATTATGACAATGAGAAGAACAATCCCGAATATCACCAGTAACAAGCATGTCTGCATTCCATTAAAACTTGAATTAGAATTGCAACATATCTTTAGCACAGGTCATTGATGATTATAAACATGGGTTACAAAATTTTCATAAGAAAATCAGACCCAAAGAGCACCACAAATACTTGAAAATGAAAATAATACTTATTTCATAATAAGAATTTCAAACTAGCTTCTAGATACAAGCTCCTTCTCAGAACATATGAGTGTGCATGACAAATCAGTTAAGGAAAACAAAGAATGCCAGTAGTTAATGCTTACCAGAGATGAATTTGATCTTTGAGTCTTTGCTGCTTTTACAAGATGTATTTTACCCTGTACAGTTGCAGCTTGGGTAAAATAAGTTAACGGGGAGAGGTCTGATTAATCAAATATGATAGGGAATTCAGTTTATTAGAGCTTTTAACCAATTTAAGCATTCAAATCAAGCAGGTCAACCTCACCGGGAGAGATATAGCACTAATTGAGCCTCCGCATGCAGGCCCCCACTCTACCCTTGATCCCTACCTGAACTAGGGCAAGTATTACTCTTTATTTATTTAGTTTTACTCATATATGGATGAAACTAACAATATAGAAACACTAGCGAAAATGCCAGGAATAAGATGCTCCTTTGATTCAAGGACACCTCTCAATAAGAGAAAAAACATTTGTATTACCATATATGGAAAGAAAAATAGATAAGGAAAAAAGAAACTAAATTATTATTGAAGAAATTTGATGAAAGCAAGGAGCATGAATACAAAAATGGTTCAACATTGATTGACTTACCTCAAAGCCACCTTGACTTCCATTCAAGTTGAAACAATGTGATATCGTACCGGTAGGCGTCCTTCCCCCAAAGCCCCATGCAGGGAAACGCCTATCAGAATCATAAAATTGTATTACCTCTCCTACGTCCATTATAGCCTACAAAACAATTTTTCCAATCAATTTTACCAATTATTCTTTGAAGAACTGTACTTTTCTGACCCAAAAAAAAAGAGTCTAACCTCAAACAAAAAATAAAAATTACTAATTAAGTTTGATACACCTTAAGTGCCGTTCATTAAAACATTGTGATATCTCTTACCTTGAAAAACAATAGATTTCTTTTTGCCGTTATTATAGAAACAAAAATAAAAAAGATAAACAATTATAAAAGCTTCAGAAGGAACCACTATCATACTAAGCTGCACCAAAGTAAGCACAGCATTACCTGCTGATAAGAATTCAAGCAGCCTAAGGGATCAATATAGTGCAAGGAATCTGGATTTCGAGGATTCCCATTTGATGCTGAGTTACAAAAGCATAAATCAAATGTCAAACTGACAGGTGGATACGACGATGAAAATAACATAAGCATTTCCTATCATTACACTAACATAAGCAATGAGATGCTTCAACATATAGTCATCACCCCGTGTGTGTGTGTGCGTGTGTGTAAGCAGAAAGGAAACAGCAATGTAATACCTATCATTACACTATCATAAGCAATGAGATGCTTCAACATATAGTCATCACCCCGTGCCCCAATGGAAATGTCAGAGAACACAGAAAAAAAATGTTTCTATATTCTACCTACCAAATCAAGGGCTATAAACATGCTTCAAATAAATTTAACAAGCAATCTACAAAGAACTCAAAGCAACAAACCTCGGACATAACACAACTGGCTTCTCCCAAAAATTGTTGAGCTTTCAAATTCAGCGACTGCCAATCCCTCTGTAGCTTTGCTAAAAATCAAATGTAAAGATGTAAATTAACACCAAATGGATTGAGAAGGTATTTTTCATTTTCAGAATTCCAAAAATCTTCCTCAATTGACATATTTACATAAGTGGTGTCAAAATAATAAAGGATACCTCTCAGGAAATTGAAAAACAAGAAGTACCTCTTCTCTGGAAGACGAAAACTAACTTGATTTAATTCCATTAAAATCAAATACAACTCATGATATTAACAAACAGAGTTTGATGTTCTGCTAGTGCATTCATCTCTGAAATGTCATCTTAATCATTCATAAAATCAACACATTCACAACTAGATTTAGCTATAATTCCCATACCTATTTTTGTGCCCACCGGAATCTCACCGGAGCTTCGCCGGAGTTCTCTAATGATGCTGCCGTGGAGGTCAGAGCCTCCAAACCCCGTTTCCCGTGACCACGCGCCCAACCACCATCTCAATTGGTCGAAAATCAGGCTTAGATCGCTGGCCCCTCTTCCCTTCCGATGTGCGTCTTGTCGGCGACTGGAGGCAGATGAAGGGTGTCGGATGAAACTCCTGGCCCTCGTGAATTAATCGGCAGCATCCTTGTGGCCATCTGCTGCCGTGAATCGCCGGAGAAAGGAGACAACCCCTGTTGCGGTGAGAAAATCGGGTAGAGAAAAAAAAAAGAAATGAAGTCGCCGTGGCAGGAAGACAAAACAGCACCGACGATGAGGAAAGGACGACGGCGTGCTCGAGTTGCCACCGGTGAGGATGGCCGGCTTGGCCGCTGGTCCCCTCCTCTCCGATCTCCCTCTCTCCTTCTTATTCTCTTCCCTCCCTTCCTTTCTCCTCAATAATTTTGCCAATATATATACTCTAAAGAAAATTCCCATATCAGTCCTCTAATTATTTGCATGCAACAAAAGATTCCCCACATATTTTAATCTTTAGGAAATCAACCCCACATCTATGCATATATATATATATATATTCTTTTATAAATTCACCCATAATTTATATAATTTACCTCAATTACACCCTTATACATTTTTATACCAAGCAACTTAGGACTCAAGTGAAATTATCACTTACCTGTACCACTCTATTATGGAATTCATGCATTCGAATTAGTTTTAATCAAATAACAATTTATTAAATCAGGTAATTTCAACTAGGGTCGTTTTTGGGGCCTTACAAACATTATTATTATCATTATTATTATCATCTTATATAAATTTTCAAAACATATTTTAATTAACAATGAAAGAATGAGCCTAAGATTTTTAATTGGGATATTTATAATCGATGTCAAATATGTAAATATTTAGAATATAGGGATATTTTAGTAATTAAATATAGGGATATTTAAGTTTATAAATTTTAATTTATATTTCTATATTTAACTTAATTTTCATAAATTGATTAAAATAATAAAGTTAATTAAAAAGACTACCATGAACCAGAGATTTTCTCAAAACTAGCTGCAATAAAAATCTGATCGATTTATTTATTATTCGAATAATTTAAAAATTAGGGCGTTACAAAGGGTTACCATTCTTAAAATACAAAAATGTCCTTGCCAATCTTCACCATTTTTTCTTTATATTCAAGGAATGTTTGGTAAACATATAATTAAAATTTCTAATAATTAATATTTGATCAAAATTTTAACAAAATAAAAATATCTCATTTAAAATTTTTCAGAATTATTTTAAATGAGATAATAAATTTTATATTATTATTTTACAAATCTTTATTTTTATTAATCTGCATAATGTAATTATAAAATAAGTTCAAAAAACAGATCAAGCTTTCACAATTGAACTCACTTCAAATCTCTCTCGATTCTGCTCTACTGAAAAATACATCACTTGTATAATAATTCATATTTTATATTAACAAAAATTATAGAAAACCAAAGCTTCTATAAAGTATAGGAATAGATTTTTCGATCGTCTTCATATACAAAACTGGTCATTACGTAAAAAATCCAGAAAACAGCCTCTTTTTTGCAACAAAAACTGAACTTACAGACCTTAAAAACTAATCTTCACCATTCAAAATTAACAACAATGAGTTTCAAACGTACTCAACAAAAATCAGACCGATCTAACAACAAATGATTTTTTGATCGTCTTCGTATACAAAACTGGTCATTACGTAAAAAATCCAGAAATAACTTTTTTTTTGCAACAAAAACCGAACTCACAGACCTTAAAAATTAATCTTCACCATTCAAAATTAACAAAAAGGAGTTTCGAACGTACTCAACAAAAATTAGGCCAATCTAACGGCAAATAATATTTCAATCGACTTCACATATAAAATTGGTCATTACGTAAAAAATCCAGAAAATAGCCTATTTTTTGCAACAAAAACTGAACTTACAGACCTTAAAAACTAATCTTCACCGTTCAAAATTAACAACAAGGAGTTTTGAACGTACTCACCAAAAATCAGGCCAATCTAACGGCAAATAATTTTCCGATTGTCTTCGTATACAAAACTGGTCATTACGTAAAAAATTCAGAAATAACTTCTTTTTTGCAACAAAAACCAAACTCACAGACCTTAAAAACTAATCTTCACCATTTAAAATTAACAACAAGGAGTTTCGAACGTACTCAACAAAAATTAGGCCGATCTAACGGAAAATAATATTTCAATCGACTTCACATACAAAATTGGTCATTACGTAAAAAATCCAGAAAATAGCATCTTTTTTGCAACAAAAACTGAACTTACAGACCTTAAAAACTAATTTTCACCATTCAAAATTAACAACAAGGAGTTTTGAACGTACTCACCAAAAATCAGGTCAATCTAACGGTAAATGATTTTTCGATCGTCTTCGTATACAAAACTGGTCATTACGTAAAAAATTTCAGAAATAACTTATTTTTTTGCAACAGAATCCGAACTCACAGACGTTAAAAACTAATCTTCACCATTCAAAATTAACAACAAGGAGTTTCGAACGTAATCAACAAAAATTAGGCTGATCTAACGGCAAATGATTTTTCGATCGACTTCACATACAAAATTGGTTATTACGTAAAAAATCCAGAAAACAACATCTTTTTTGCAATAAAAATTGAACTTACAGACCTTAAAAACTAATCTTTACCGTTCAAAATTAACAACAAGAAGTTCCGAACGTACTCACCAAAAATCAGGCCGATCTAACGGCAAATACTTAAATTAAATTTAGGAATTATAAGTTTACTCCATTTTCAAATCAGTAAGTTTACTCAGTCTTCCATAATACTCAATTAGGTAACCGCGGTAGTGAAGTTAAATGGTAAGAATGAGTTTAGATGGAGTTTTTTACATTACAAAAAATAATAGAAATAAAATTGAAAAGTGTGTGTGTGTATATATATTAGAAAATTTATTCATTTAGAAAAATAATAGAAATTAAATTTAGGAATTATTTTTCATAATATGACTATATAATACTTATAAAAATTACTTTATTATTATTATTAAAATGTAATTCTTTTTAAATAAATAAGTTTATATTTGGGGATAATTGATAAACAAATCAATTTAATTCCTAATAATTTAATATTTGATTTAAATTTTTTAAAATAAAAATAAATTACAAATTTTTTTATTATTATTTTGAATGAAATAATAAATTTTATAAATATTTATTTTTATTAATCTTGAACACGCAAATATATAATAATGATAACAATTAGTTTATTATTATGATTAAAAATGTAAATTTTCTAAATAAATAACATTAAATTTTGGTATAATTGGTAAAAAATTATTACCAACTTATAAAATAATTTATAATTTTCTATTACAAAAGAAAATATTTATTTTATATGGTGTATATTAAAATTACTTGAAATTATACATAAACCATGGGAGTTAAATTTAAAAACTTATTTTTTAATTTATTTGCGACAGATTAGCGACTAAATACTTACGTCGCTAATCGTATTATAGCAACAAAATACTATTTAGCGACAGATATATTTCCGTCGCTAAACCGTCGCAAAAAAGCGCTAAGTTTTCCCGCCAAAATTAGCGACTAAAATTTTAGTCGCTAAAATTTCTGGAAATAATTTCCTGAATAAAAAATTATAAAATTTAGCGACGGAAACTTTTGTCGCTAATTCCGTTACAAAACAGGGCGCATACTCTTCCCGCCATTAATTAGCGACTGTTTATTAATTTTGTTGCTATTTCATCGCAAAAAAATAGTAAATAGCATTCTCGCGACGCTATTATCAAATAGTCGCTAATCCGTCGCAAAATTTGCGACGAAAATTGTGCCGTCGCTAATTGACAGTTTTCTTTTGTGAAAATGCATTTTAAACTAAAAATTGCAATAGATAAATTTTATAATTTTTATTTGCATAAAGCATGTAAGTATTGCTTACATCAATATTATGTATACATATATAAAAATAATACTTATTATTTTCATAAAAAATGTCTAGTAATTAACCGGAGGCATTTAGAAAAATTTTTTGCTAGATCTTGGAGTATGAACACGTATAAGGGGCTTATAACAATCTTTTATTCACGATATATGATCACTAGTATTATCAAGAAAAGTATTTTGATTGTATAGTTTGAAAATTGTGCACTTAATTTGAATAATGTCATAAACTACAGGTTGTGAATTGATAATAAACACACATGTAACCATTTTATTGATGCATCTTTCAAAAATTATAAATCGTTTGAATGGTTCACATGGTGGATAATGGGTCCATATATATTATCTTTATTCATTCTAGAATGAAGAAAATTTAATCCTTTTATTAGCTGGTGGTAATTTAGTAATATTTCTTGATAACAAATATATTATGAGAATTTCTTAAGTTAATTTATAGAAACTTCTGCTTCTATAATAAATATATGAATTCTCAATAATTTATGCATTATAATCGATTCGGAATTGTCAAACCACTAAAAACATTGCAATTTAGCCACGGAAATTTTGATTGCTAACTTTATCATTTTCGATTCATTAATATTTTTATACAGAAATATTATCGAAAACTTTATTATTTTTGATTCATTTTAATGACAAATGACATATTGAGATCTCTTATTTAATTTTAAGTACCTAAACCACTTATAGAGTTTAAAAATTAGTCATGTGATGGGTCTCTTTAAGTGTACCTGCCTCCATAATATGACCACATAGATTTTGCTCCTTTCCATTTGTAGATTTTATTTTTATTTGGAATTGAATAGTTTACCCTATAAGGAAAATTTTTCTACTAGGACATTATTCTGAATTGGAGCATTTACAGCTAATACAAATGAGATTTAATAAATCTTTACACACTAACAAATACATTGGCATCATAATTAACTAATTTTTTGAATTTCAGGTTTATGATATGAGGATCTAAATGACACATAATGTATTTATTATTTTAACTGTTTTTAGCTGCTTTCTTCCCCTAACATTAGGAAAGTTATTAATCAAAATGCATTTTTAAACTAAAAATTGCAATAGAGAAATTTTATGATTTTTATTTGCATAAAGCATGTAAGTATTGCTTACATCAATATTATGTATCCATATATAAAAATAATACTTATTATTTTCATAAAAAATGTCTAGTAATTAACCAGAGGCATTTAGAATTTTTTTTTTGCTAGATCTTGGAGTATGAACATGTATAAGGGGTTTATAACAATCTTTTATTCACAACATATGATCACTAGTATTATCAAGAAAAATATTTTGATTGTATAGTTTGAAAATTGTGCACTTAATTTGAATAATGTCATAAACTACAGGTTGTGAGTTGATAATAAACACATATATAACCATTTTATTGATGCATATTTCAAAAATTATAAATCATTTGAATGGTTCACATGGTGGATAGTGGGTCCATATATATTATCTTTATTCATTCTAGAATGAAGAAAATTTAATCCTTTTATTAGCTGGTGGTAATTTAGTAATATTTCTTGATAATAAATTGATTATGAGAATTTCTTAAGTTAATTTATAGAAACTTCTGGTTCTATAATAGATATATGAAATATCAATAATTTATGCATTATAATCGATTCGAGATTGTCAAACCACTAAAAAAAATTGCAATTTAGCCACGGAAATTTTGATTGCTAATCCAGCAGTTGCTATTTTTTAGCAACAGAAATACAATTTCGTTGCTAAAATTAGCAACGAAACATTATTTCGTTGCTAAAGGTAGCAACGAAAAATGAATTCCGTTGCTAAATTCAACCAAGACAAGTTTCAGTGAATTGGTCAATTTTAGCAATGGAATATGGAATTTCGTTGCTAATTTTAGCAATGGAATATGGAATTTCGTTGTTAATTTTAGCAACGAAAATAGAATTTCGTTTCTATTTTTAGCACAGATAAAAATATTTATGACGGTACCATCCGTCATCATTCCGTCACAAATAATTATTACAATTGTTTAATCACTACAATTAGAATGGTAGGTGAATCATAAAAACCAGTACTTTGTAGGAAGCACAAACAAATTAAACCAACTATTTTAAACATATTGCTATTTATGACGGTGCCATCCGTCATCATTCTACCACAAACAATTATTACAATTTTTTAATCACTACAATTAGAATGGTAGGTGAATCATAAAAACCTAGTACTTTGTAGGAAGCACAAACAAATTAAACTAACTATTTTAAACATATTGCTATGTGTTTAGTTAAAAAGATATATAAAATTTCAAAACCCCAAAACTCTATTTATATTATAGTAAGTAGTAACTTACATTAATTAATAACATTTTCTCTCTTTCATTTATTGTCCAAATAAGAGAAAGTAAATTCAATATAATTTACTCTACCCTAAATTCCCTTGCATTTCATCCAAAAACCAAACTAAATTGGATGTAAGTGCAATCTAAATAGTCCTAAAGTTGCTTTTTATGACTGAATGCTGACAGTTATTCCAAGGGTAGGAACATCATTCTATTACTTTTATACCAATTTGGAAGTTTATTATTAAAAATGGTAATTAGGAAGTCTACCTCATCATAATGTGCAGTGAGATATTCAACTACCACAGTACCATGTTTAGTAAGAAAATCCTGCAAGGCATTCATTAACATTGATGTAAAGTATGAATAACTTGAGGCTTAACAACTAACAGCTAAACATAAAAAAAAAATTAAGAACTTACAAACTCATAACTCTACCTTGAAAGTAGAGAAAACATCAGAAGAGACATCAAAGTTTGGCAGTTCCACAAATTTGAAGAACAACAAAAAAGCTTGCAGACTCTAATATGTACCTAAAAAATTGCCACAAAAAATTAAGTGTAAAAAACTTGAAATTTGATGTAGTATGATGCATGTAAAGCAGAATTCAAAAGAATTATTTATAAGTCCAGTTTACCATTCAACCTTTTGATCAAATTACAAGCAGATAGATATTTCGAACACTGGATGACAGCAAATACAATATCAATCTCCATCAATTGCTCTAGCCAGTCTATTCACTGGATTGCCAATGTTATGAGAAAGAAAATATGCAAAAACAAAGTCCTTGGATGCCAGTCTAAATAAGTAATTCTAATGTGCATTATGCAGTTCTAAGGGAATCAAGTTCTGGATATTTTCTATTCGAGCGGCAAAAGAGGTTCCAATAAACATATTAGCACAGTTCCCAATGAATCCAAAATATGAATAGTAATTTTTTCCATTGGAGAGGAAAGCTTATAGTGAAACCAGATTCATGCATGAGCAGGTAAGTCCATTTTTTATGCAAAATATCATGTCATATTATTTAGAAGAACTTTAGCATGACATAGAATGCTGTGAAATCATCTACAACCAAAAAGGAAGAGAAGCCATAGATGTACACAGAGAAAATGTATCAAAGTATAAAATTTGTTGAAGGCAGCAGCTTCAAATTAAAAGGCTCGAAAGATGAGAATCCCAACATAAATATGATGTAATATATAGGAAAATGCCAAAATTAGGATGAGAGATGCATTAATAACTATAGAAAAAGGTCCTCCAACTCTCCACTGAGCTTATAATTACTTTGATCCCCACGGAAAAAAAATCCTCACACAGCAAATTAACCAGAAACATAAAACATAAAATCATAAAAACATAAACAGCCATGCAAACTAAGTTCCTTTCACTTCTCCAACTTTTGGGAAGTTGCATCACCAAACCAAGCATATAAGAATAAGCAAATACTACCAATCAAATGAGTAGACCACAACTCTGATGATGGCAGACAATGCATAAGTAAGGGATCTAAAGTCTTTCCATCAATTCACACGTAAAGCACCAATCTAATAGTTGCAAAGGCTTAAAAACACCATGCTAGTAACATAAAAGTAAGATAAAATAACAGAAATCACTTACTTTCACTAGCTTACAGAAATTATTAATTTCAAATATGCAATAAAACACAAGCAACTTGGACTCCACTTTGATGATGATAAAGATGATATACAAGAATGCATATAAAATTATCAAGCATGAAAGAATAAGAACAGAGTTTGTTTTACATACACCACAAAACCAGGGCAACATCATTGTGGACTTAAAACAGCCAATAAATGAAAAAAAGGGGAAAAAAGGTTTGATGTCTTACTTTGCTAGTGTGGGAAATTTGATGCAATCCCTTAACATAAGTCCACAATTCAAGGCAATTTATTTGTTATCATAGCTGTTTCCAAAAGACAACAATAAGTTCCATACAATTCGAGTTTTATAATTAGACAGCAGTACAACGAGTCAATATCAAGTCTCTTTTTGCCTACACACAACTATGTGCAATAAAATTGCAAAAACTGCATGTCTTCACCTTTTAATCGGAATGTATTTCCTTTAACAAATGATAAATGCATCAAAATGCAGATACTTGGGCATATTTTTTGACACTTTTGAATTTAAATGAATAGGAAAATCTCTAAAGTTCTATGAGTTATCTCACCCTGTCTTAGATCTCATATTTCGTATTACACTCAGGGACAAGTAGCAAAGCTTTTAACTTAAAAATTAATGATCCAAGATTGCATAAACAACAATAATGTGTATTTCTTACAGTTAATAACTCTTACTGAAAAATCGCAACATAAAATTCTTAAGTTTCATATTTCTTTGATTTTTCAGAACTGAGCTAGTTGTCATCTATAGCTACAATAGTAAAATTCTCAAGTATCAGAGTTCAATTCTACTTCCACCTGTTGCATCACATTCATGGTGCCTTCTGCACAACACGAACACTAAAGTGCCCTCGGTGTGATATATCCTCTCTTTATCAGTTTTTCAGTTTTTGCAATATCACAGTTTAGCTTCTAATTTGTGGAATGTTCCTTCCACCCTCCACAACAAAAACTCTATACGCTAATGGGCCAGAATATGCAACATGCAATACTCAAGAAACTATCAGAGCAAGGAAAACCCAAAGTGTAACATGAATATATTTTGGTGATAAATGTACCATGGAGAACTCTGTGGAATCAACTTCAAGTGGTACTAATTCACAGCATAGGCACTGATAATGTGAATAAAATGGGTCTTTGTGAAATTAAGACAGAATTGAATATTTATGTGTTAAGAAAAAGAGCAATTAAATAAGGTTCAAAAACAATTAGAATGCAACAACACTTGAGAATATATTTCGTTCTTGAATAATGAAGTGGCAACATCAATTTCTCCTAGAGATTCAACCTGTTAAGAAAACTTACTTGAAAGTTATTGAAGAAACAAGAATCTGGGCCACATTACATAAAGATATTCTGAAATGAAAATAAGTAAATCAAGAAAACTTTCTCAGATTCGAAAGAGATGGATGGGTAAACAAAGTGTCAAAAATTATATATGAGTTTAATAGTTGAAAGAATTACCATTTCCAGCTTGCATTTCAATTTGTAATGGGTGTCAATTATAAAATCACCTGCAAACATCAACTGCTTCACATTAGTAAAGTTAGTATAAACTGTTATGATTATTAACAATCTAAATTTATTAGTAATTAGTCAACCCTTATCCCTTTCTTTTAAGCCTAGTTAATATAAACTCAATGGCTTAATATTTTTTATCTTTATTTGCAAATTAATCAACTCAACCTACATATTCCTTTTAGTAATGCAAGTTAATCATATTAATTTTAATCATATTTTATCTTTATTTTGATAAGCTGATAAGAACTTACTAGTGTTCATACACCCAAAAAATTATCTTTTTTTCTTGAGAAAAATTATTATTTATGTTCATTACCTGCTTAGCTAATATTAGAATATTAATAGAGGATTAAAATAGTAGTGGGTTGATTTTATGTGGGTTATCATCACGTCATGTTCACATCTATTGGAGCTATTGTTGTGCCAAAAAGGTTAAAACAAAAAATTATCTAACTACACTTCATGCCTGTCTTGTTATGCACTATAAATTAATTAAACATATCCACAATTATTAACTTCCCTCTAATATGAATTAGTTATAAATTATATTTATTTATCTAATTTCTTAACGTAAATGCTTGTATTGATGTTTTTTAAAGGGTTGATAAATGATTATCGATTCCAAAAAATGTCTCTAAATATAAATTAAGAGAATCATCGTACATTTTTTTGGTATAATTTGGATATAAGTTAAAAAAAATTAATTGGAATTCAAAGAATTTAATTAATAATGGATATATGATGCATGAAAACGGCCTTGAAGAAAAAAATCAAAGGTACGCTTTTGCTTATTTTCCTTAAATACAAGAAATCCAATCATTTCACAGCCACAAATGAATCTTCTATTATAAGTATATATATCTTTTTTCAGCTCTCGTCCTGTCTGTGAGGCAAGAAGTGATGCCGTTTTGATTCTCTTTATAAGAAAAAAACAAACCGATGTCTTTATGAAAACAAACCGATGTCTCCATACACCCAAAAACAGGGAAAAAAACATATAAACAAACCAACCTTGAACCTGAAATCTACAAAAATACCTAGAAACACAAAACACAATCCAAAGAATAGAACTACAAAATTCACCTAAAATAATAATTTCTTCAAGAAAAAAAAAACCTGGATGGGTTCATTCTCCGGATAAGCTTAGCATACTCATCATCTATATTCTGAAAAGCCTCAGAAATAGAGCAATTAAAACACTTTAAGAAAACCCCAAAACCCAAACTAACAAAACATGCATGTTCTATATGAACGACACCTGAAAGCTGCAAAAACAAAATCCCGCTAGGAAAATCTGAAGAAAGCAAAAAATGACGAAACCACCATGATTTAAAAGTGGTAGCAGCTTCCGTAGTGAAGAGAAAATTAGTTTAACCATGCAATAAAATCCTCCCTAAACAAAATACATCCACTCATAAAAATTAAGCAAGCAAGACATCTAAGATGTAGAATGACTGCATAACATTACAATCAAAATGTAGTTGGCAAGAGCTACCCTTTCGATCTCTACGTACCTCTTAAATGGCTGCATAAAATCACCATCAAAATGTAGAATCAAAGTTATTGGTTAAAAAGAAGGGAAAATAAAGTAGATAGAAGAGATCTAAGAGAGTGCAAGGAAAAGCGAGAAGAACTCACCATCTTGAAATTGTGTAGTGTGTAACTGTGAAAGCTGAAAGAGGCGAAGGCATTAGAGAAGGAAGAGAAATGGCAAGGGGTTAGGGTTTTTTTATATATAAGGTGTTTTTATAGAGGATTTTGGACCATCAGATTTAGGATTTCTATATCTTCCTCTGATTAGAGAAAGAGCTAAAAGTTGGGCAGCTGCTCTGCTTTCTTAAATGCCCCTAATAATAATAATAATAATAATAATAATAATAATTTGCTTCCAAAAAATTAAGAAAGAAAAATTCCAAAAAATTACGAAACAAATAATTATGAAAGAAAAATCAAAATTAAATAAAATAATTAAATTAAATTAATCACACATATGGATGGCTTGGAATAACTTTACATTTTATAGAATAATTAGCAACGAAAATCCAATTCCGTTGCTATTTTTCATTGAAAATGTAAATTAGCAACGAAATTGTATTTCGGTTGCTATTTTAGCAACAGAATTTGATTAGCAACCGAACAAAATTTCGTTGCTATTTTAGAAATGAATTTTTTAACCTAGATTATTTAGCAACCGAATTATTTTCTGTTGTTAAACTAGCAACGGAATTTTTTTTGTTGCTAAATTAGCAACAGAAATCATATTCCATTGCTAAATTAGCAATAAAAATTTTTTCCATTGCTATTTTTCATTCCAAAAATTTTCCACCATCCGTTAGCTCCTTAGTTAGTAACGGTATAATGATTCCGTTGCTAATTTCTGTTGTTAAATTTTGGCGCTAAAAATTTCCCCCACTTTTAGCAACGGAAAGTAATTAAATATATTTTTGTTGCTAAATCTAAAAAGTTTAACTAATTTTAGCAACGAAAATTATTTTTTGTTACTAAATAGCAATGGAATTGCATTTCCGTTGATAAATTAGCAACATAATTAATTCCGTTGCTATTTTTACATTTTCTTGTAGTGAAACTGATGATGCCAAGTAATCAATTAGCAAACTTCAAGTTTACTATTTTTATTGCATCAATATTTATATCAATTGATAAATATCAAGTTTCTTAATATTAATATTAAATAATTAATAAACTTCAGGGTTACTAATATTTGTGACAGTAAATAAACTATGTTTATTGGTATTTGTATCAATTTTTAAGTTTATTATAATCAATAAATTTCAAGTTTACTGATATTAGTATCAATTAATCAACAAATTTCTAGTTTATTTACATTTGAATAATTAATCAATTGCTAGTTACTAATATTTATATAACAGTTAGTAAAATTTATGTTTACTAATATTTGTATCAAAATCAAATCAAATCATCTTTAAAAAAATATTACTTGTCTTATACAAAATGGATCTCAAGTATTTTTCTCTTAGTGTCAAAATGATATTTATTTCAGCGAATATCTTTAAAAAATAAATTTTTGCAGGACATATTTGGGAAAATAATAAATTTTATAACAAATTGTATGTGGGTAATTGCATTATAACTCTTTAGGAGCCTTTAAATAATTATATTACACATAACAAAAATATACATATAGTAAATTAAAAACCAAAATATGGTTTTATATAAAATATATTCATCATATATATAATATAAGGATCAAAATATAATTAAGTAAGGATCAATTTATAATTATGCAAAACAAATCACTAAAATCATGTTAATGTCCATGGCAAAACTTTTCATTTTTTTCTTAATAATTTCGTATATTGAAGTTTTTAAAATTTATTTTAGGGTACAATTGCTCAACTCTTAATTAATCTTATTAACTCATAAAAATTAAAATAATTTAGAGTTTACTAATTAAATTCATTTACCATTTAATGTTGTAAATTATAATTCTTGATTTCTTCGAGCCGGATTGTTGTGAACCACTGACTTTCAATAATCAATAGAAGTTATCACGCTAATAACATGTTGTGAAATTAATTTAGGTAAAGACATATATAGCATGAATGAAAAATTTTCTCTTATTGATTGTTCCAACTGAATAACTACAGTAGGATATTTATAGGTACAAAATAAAAAATATAGACCTCTACTAGAATCAGCAAAAAAGATGAGTTTAATAGTCATTCATATACTTAATAATTATCATAATAATATCAACAAATTAAAGTTGAAAAACTCATGATAATTACGATATGATCCCAAAAGAACGCACTATTTATAAATATTATCGTACAAAATAATTTATATAGGTGGTTCCGTAGATTGGTCCCTCTCTCTATGCAATATATATATATCTTGACCACCGTAGATTTTCATCACATGACAAGTTATGCGGCTTCATTATCATTTATCAATATTATTGGGCTACAATATATGGGTCATCCAGTAATTAAAGTACCATCCAAAAATTCAAAATGTCGATCAGATAATTTTAATATTATATAAAAAATAATTGATAGCTGGTTTTTACTCTTTGATTTTGTTACAAAGTGTTGAATTCTAATTAACATAATTAACAGCTATCGCTAAGCTGAACTCAAACCATAATGCCTACATATCGAAAAACCGAATTAATTTCCAAATTTGGAAAAGAAAATGAATATAGAAATAATTACGGCGAGGTTATAAGTATGTTAAAGTCAAATATATATCCAAGAAATGTGAAATTAGGTACTTCTTGCAGCCTCTTTTTTGTCTTTAAAATTTTGATTAATGGTTATCATTTGAATTTTGAAGTATCGGTTAACGGTTAGTCCATAGTTAACCGGTTTATATATATATATATATCTTCAATTTTTTTTATTTCTCTCTAAAATTTATATAAAATAATAATTTAAAATATATTTTTATTTTTATACCTTAATTTTTTATATTTTCCTATAAAATTTATATAGTACTTTAAACTAAATTTATGTTATGTTATTCTCTTTAATTATATAGCAATATTTATATATAGTATTCGATTAACTTTTATATATATTATTTTTTATCATATATTGGTGTACATATTTTATTTAATAACACTTAATTAAATTTTCTTATATTTTATAGTTTATATTATAACATTTAATATTATCCAATATTTTATTTGATTTGGAAACAAGCATATTAATTTCCAACAAATATCAAATCTATTTTATAATATTAACTATTAATTTATAGAACATAAAATTTGGTTGGTGAATTATGTTTGTTTAGTAACTTTTATATTAAATTAATTTTCACATTTGAAATTGAATTAAATTTTATCTAATTTTTCTATAATTTTATTTCATAAATTTTAATGGTTAACCGAAAAATATTGGTTAACCGAAAAATTTTAATGATTAACTGAAAAATTTTAATGATTAAACGAAAAATTTTATCGTTTCATATCTATATTATTTTTATTTTTTTTATATTTATATTGTGCGCCCCCGAAGGGAAAGAAGGAAAATTGAATTATCCTATTTTAAACGTTTTGAGTTTCTTTAAATATAACAATCCCTTATTTCTAAAACTACTTTTTAGCTGTTCATTTCTTTAAATATAATTATATAACAATTCCGTTTGCTTGCCAACTGGTAATTATCTAGTTTTTGCATACTAAGTTTTTGTTGAAAAGCAACAATAATTAGAAAACAGAAAAACCAGAGATATTGAAAAATATATCTTTTGTCCGCTTTTGAATCAACCCAATTACAAACTCGGATCACATCTGCTACCTACGCACATTACTTATTATTATTATTGCCCATTTACTACACACTGTGAGAAATATAATTCCCTAAATTATATTGAAGTAATAATGCTGTATATATACAGGTACAAGGAGAGTCCATACTGAACTAAAGGACTCCTGATGATTACAGTAAAAGAATAAAATAACATATACAGTAAATACGCCCCATCAAACCAATGCTGTCGGAGAGGTCAAACAAAGTTTATCTCGTAAGAACATGAACCGAGGAGAAGGCAATGGTTTGGTAAAAATGTCCCCAATCTGGTTAGCAGTGGCAAGAAATTGGATTTGAAGTTGGCTGCTGGCAACACGCTTACGGAAAAAAAGAAAATCTAGTTCAATGTGCTTGGTCCTGGCATGAAATATAGGATTTTTTGACAAGTAGATAGCACCAATCACTGCAAAAAAAAAATCGTCAATTAGCAATGGCGTTATTTTAGTCGCAAATTTGTGACGGTTTCGCGACTGTTTTTCAATTCCGTTGTGCGGAAAATATTTTCTACTTTTTGCGACAAAATAGCGATGGAAGAGGATAGTCAGTCGCAAATTACCGGCGGGAAACATACACGCCATGTTTTGCGACGGAATTAGCAACAAATATTTTCGTCGCTAATTATTATATTTTAATTCATGAAATTAGTTCCAGAAAATTTAGCAACGAACATTTTGTCGCAGCCTTTTTTGCGAAATAGTAATTTTTGCACTAAAATATTAGCGACGGTAATTTTAGTCACCTATAATTTCAAATAATTTTAGTATAGATCATATGAAATGAATATTTTATTTTGTAACAGAAAATTATAAATTATTTTATAATTTGATAACAATTTTTTTATCAATTTTACCAAAATTTAAATTTATTTATTTAGAAAATTTACATTTTTAATAATATTATATAATAAACTAATTGTTACGATTATTATATATTTGTGAGTTCAAGATTAATAAAAATAATTATTTATAAAATAGTAATTTAAAATTTATTATTTCATTTAAAATAATAATAAAAAAATTTATAATTTATTTTTATTTTATAAAATTTAAATCAAATATTAAATAATTAGGAATTCTAATGAGATCTTTATCAATTATTCCCAAATTTAAAAAATTTACATTTTTAATCATAATAATAATAATAATAATAAAGTAATTGTTATAATTATTATATAGTCATATTATGAAAAATAATAAAAATAAATATTTATAAAATAATAATATAAAATTTATTATTTCATTTAAAATGATTATGAAAAATTTATAATTTATTTTTATTTTGTTAAAATTTGAGAAAATTTTATATTATTAAAAATTTTAGTTATATATATTTACAAAATTATCCTTGAATACAAGGATAAAATGATGAAATTTGATAGGGTTATTTTAATAATTTCTTAAATTTACCCTAGATATAAAAACAACATTTTCTCTCCCCTCACCTCTCTCAACTTCTTCCCTCCTCCAACAGCCCCAAGCGATGGCTGTCACAAATCTTCCTTCCACCGATCGTGTTCTCATTTTTTCTTTCTTTAAATCTGCTTCTGATCTTCACACCTGTTCTTGATTGTCATGGCCACTGCTGGGAACAAGAACATCAATGCAAAATTGGTGAGCTAATGCTTTTCTTTTCATGTTTTTATTGTATTTTTCTCTGGAACTTGTGTACTGTGAGAAATTGATTTCTAGTTCATGTTGAATGATATTTGAACTGAATGTGGTTGATGCTTTTCTGAATTGATGGGTTTGAATTGAGGGTCTAAATGCTTTAATTTTTTTTTTAATCATAGGAGTAGATTTTTTCTGGAAGGCTTCAAATTTACACATCTTAGGAATTGATTTTCCATGTTCTTGTGGTTATGATGCTGATAGGCTTTGAACTGGCTTTCCTTTTACAATATTTCATTTTAATAATGAAATTAGTGTTATGATGATCAATGATTGGTGGCAACTTGCAAGCAACTGCTCGAGCTTGCAAGATATATCATTCGAATCTTATATAGTTGCATTGATACTTTTATATTGAGAGTCTGGAGAGATCTGTAAGCTCTGCCTTGTCTTGGGAAGGTGAGGAAAGGGAGAGAGACAACTCAAACCTGAGACCTTGCTCAAATTGAGATATGCACCTACTGCTAGGCTAAACCTGTACATGCTTTAAACTCTGATTAATTAAATTCTAGAAATCTCCTATTTTAGCCATTTCTTGCTGCTCTGAAACTCCAATTTTGAATTTATATTATTAAATGTTATCTCTTTCAAAAATTTGCTTTGGCTTTTCAAATGTGGTTGGCAATGTTCTAAGCATTACAACTTACTCCACTTTCTCATTTGAGTTGTGAAAATTCTCTAATATCTTGTATTTTATTCTGCTTCAGGTGCTTCTTGGGGATGTTGGTGCTGGAAAGTCTAGTCTTGTATTGTGGTTTGTCAAAGGCCAATTTGTTGAATTTCAGGTTGGTGGATCAGGAACTTGGGGGGATGTTGATGTCGTTAATAGAGATTCTATTCTTCGATTTTGGAGATTGACTCTTATTGTGTGGTGTCTAGGAATCAACCATTGGTGCTGCATTTTTCTCACAAACATTAGCTGTGAATGAAGCCACTGTAAAGTTTGAGATTTGGGACACAGCAGGTCAGGAAAGATATCATAGCTTGGCACCAATGTACTACAGGGGAGCTGCTGCAGCAATTATTGTGTATGATATTAAAAATCAGGTGAGCTAAGGCTTACATACCCTTTATATAGTTTCCTTCATGACGACATAAATTTTTGTCAATAGTTTTTACTATTAAATGTGATATGCAAAATTATAAATGAAACACTGTATCTTTCATAGTATAATTGTAGCCATCAAGATCCAGGATTTCACGTAGTCAGATTATTTTCAAGTTATCACTTATTTATCTTGTCATTGTTATCTATATAAATAAATAAGTCGAATGGGTGTTGAAATAACTAAGTTTAGCATATTTTGTGAGCAAGAATGTCAATGCATACTTTATTATAATCCATCTTTATTTTTATTCATATATGGCATATGGATGTTTTTTATTCATATATTTAAGAGATAAGCTTTTTCATGGTTGGGTGTGTTGCTTAAATGGTGACTTAACTAGAAATCGTGGTTTTGAGTTTATAACCTTAAATTCTTAGCAAATCCTTTTTCCGTGGTTGATTTTTTTAAAGGTTATATATTATATTGTTTATATTATAATCATTATTTTGCTTGGTTAGTTAATTTGGGCCTGTTTACTAACATATCCGTAAAAGCAAAAATGATTGGCCCAAAGCATAGTCAATTGTCATAATCCTAGATGACCGGTCTTCTCCGTAAGATTGCCAGCGGTAGCGACCTCAAAAAATAAAGACCCAACACCCAAACACATCCATGATTTGTGTTATTAGGCCTAGATTTTCGGTGATGACGGCAGCCTAAGACCACCATCCGCCAGCAAATCGTGAGTAGCAAATTTCTATGCCAAATCTTTTACCTTTGTCCGTAAGATTAATATGACAGCTTGCACCCTTGACCTTAACGTGAACTCAACTATATGTTTATTTACCCAGCACCCACCTTGTTTTTCCATTTAATGCCATCACTTTTCAGGTTACATCAATCCCTTGCTCAGGGTCAATGGTAGTAAGAGAGACCCTCCCCCAAATTTATTACAGTTTCAATTTCTTCACCAATTCCCTGACCTGAGGGACTGCAAATAAGTGATAACTTGAAAATAATCCGACTACGTGAAATTTATTAGAGATAAAATTTTAGCTTGGGCTGTCGAAAATAATCTTACATACCCTTTATATAGTTTCCTTATATTTGTTTATCTTTTTCATGTATTTTTACATAATTAGATTTATAATGAAGGGCCCACTGAGAACCACAAAATAATGAAGGGCCCACTGAGAACCGCACAATCAGCTCACAGGATTAGAAATCCCGAATATTGAAAGACTTCTGTTAATTAAGTTATTCTATTGATATATTGCGGGAAGCTAAAGTATATGCTCAGGAGAATGGCCTCTTCTTTATGGAAACATCAGCAAAAACTGCTAGCAATGTGAATGACATATTCTATGAAATAGGTAATCTTAAATGTTTTCCGTCTAGCTAGGGAAACTGCAGATTGAAATTATTGAATAAGAGATTTTATATCATAATGATATTTGTGGATGAAATTAAGATCACATGCTTGCAGACGGTTGAAGTATGCATAGCAATATGATAAAGATGAAGGGAGAAAACTAATTTGGTGCTCAAAATTTTCATGCTCTTTTTATATTATCCACATGTAATGTGTAATCATCTTATCTATAAGGTTTTCAATAACTATATGGCTGGCATCTAAAGATTGTAGAGTCCGTTTTCAATAACTGAAAAAGCATTAACGAAAATGCCATCTAAATCTGACAGATCTTGCTTAATTTGAGACTTTAGTTGGCTACCATATGTTGATTTTCCATGGTCAGGTTTGGCAGAGAATGTAAGCTGAAGTCTTTGACTAACAGGGTAATCATTTAGCTATAGTTAGATGAAATTCTTTTGCAAATATTACATAGATTAAAGGAAAAAATACACTGAAAGCTGAATGTTTTTGGAGATAATGTAGTTTGTATATACAGAACTAAACATGAAGTATTCTGGTTTCCCTAAAAATAACTGTATATAATATGAAGTTTGAGCATAGTGGGGAGTGTATGTTACTTACTGTTTCTCTGATATATTGGCAGAATTTTTTCCCCTTTTCTAAAGGGTTTTTGCATTTATATTCAGTGTTTTTTTCCTGAAATTTTTGGTCTCAAGGGACCTAACACCTACCATATGATTAAAAGCATCAATGCATAATTATTTATTTTCTAAATTATTCATTTTCCATTATAGTTCTTGGCTCCCAGAACCTGCACTCGGTATAAACTTTGCCAGAGATGGAATGCAAGAAAAAGACTGGCTTTCTCTAGTGGCTGTTCACAGTGATGCTGTAGATATCTAGTTCTTCAGAAGATGGTGAGTTATTACTTTGACCTCTTGTTCTCCGTTTATGGTATTTTTGCTGATTAAAATTTTGTTTTGCAGCAAAACAGATTCTAGACAATGTCAGACTCCATTGTTATGAAAAATATCCTTCCCATTTCCTTGTAAATTGCTTATATTTGGAAAAGGAAAATTCCTGAATTAGTTTTCTGGGTAGCAAACACTTGGTGAAGAGTACAGTGACATTACTCTAGTACTTCTTCCTTGGAAAAGAACTTAATGGACTAGAAATTTCCATCTGCCATTTTAGAGAACCCTTTTCCATTTTCTTCCTGCTTTAGCAAACTACTGTTATTGTTCATTAAGCTTTCACTACATTAGGTATGCATTTGTTTTTGCTGGTGGCAATATATGTAAAAACAAGAGGATTTGAAAGGTAATTTGGTCAATATCAGTGACTTATGTACTTGGTGTTCTTTCTATAACATCCTCTTTTCTTCTAATAGATTAATTATGTATGAGATTAATGTTGAGGTTTCAATATTTGCAAAGCTTTAACAAAAGGCAGTTTGTTTCAATGATAAAATAAGCGCAACTTTTCAACATTTTTTGGTAGCTGTTTCTATATGATTGTTGTCTGTATCAGCTTTTCATTCTTTCCTCTGCTGGATACAGATGCGCAGGGAGTGGATTGCTGAGAGAATAAAGGCTTTGCAGGAGTTAGTCCCTACTGCCAACAAGGTTTACGTATTTCTTTAACAATTAATCTTAACATTCAGCTTAACTACAGACTGTTCTGCATATTTTACTTAGTTTGCATCTAAAGTTAATTAGCGGCTAGCTTTATCATAAAAAAGATGTTTAATTATAGACTTATATTAGTTGATTATTAAAATTGCGAAGCCAGTATAGTCCTTTGAGCTGCATATGAATTTTAATTCAAGACCTCAATCGTTTGTGTCTCTCACCTTATCATGATGACATACGACAATGATCAGTTGGTTTTCTTCTAGTAAATTATTTTTTTACTATAACTATGCTAATATATTCTAAATTTCTCTAGTTGCTGCTATTAGAGTGGTATTTCTCTCTTGTTCAGTATGAAAAAGCCAAATCTGAGCCTTCTCTTATCAGTTCATTTCATCAGTTCATGCTTCATTTATGCGCACTTTTTGAGGCTGTAGGATGGTTTCTTTGAACTAAAAATCATCAGCTTTTAGGATCACCGGGCTATATCGGGCCTGCTGATCTTGACCACCTTTGCAAATATGCATGAGAAAGCTTCATTTCTGGCTTCCTTTTTCAAGTTTTCATTTTTCAGGGGGTTTTTCTGTACAAAGAGTTCTATGCAAGCCATACTTCAGTAGTTACTTTGTAGGTTCAACATGTGCAGAGTGGTGAAAATTGATGTCAGACCGGAGCATCAATGAGGTTTATGTTGTATTTTGCTTTTTCTTTTTGAGCTAATGGGAGAGGCAAGAGCAATATGATATGAACAATAATATTTGTATTTAGAAAGTGAGCAAAGCAAGTATTTTTTTTGTTCATCTTTCCACCCGTGTTTAAGAACTTGGATATATGCTAGTTTTCATAGTATGTTTCGGGTTTCAATACTTTGTTATATATATATATATATATGTTAAATCTATATATTTGTAATGAAATTTATTACAAATTATATATATATATATATATGAAAATATAAGATTATTATTTATATTTGTATCTATTATCGCGACGGAAAATATAGTCGCTAAAAATTATTGTAATACAGCGACTAATTATGAAAATAAATTAGCGACGGCACAAGCAAATTAATGACGAAATTTTTTTTGTCTAAATTAGCGATTGAATTAGATATCCATAGCTAATATATTAGCAACTGGGCTATTAATGACTGTTCGTCACGCCGTCGCTAATTTATTTTGGCGACCAAATTTTAATAATTAGCGACGGAAATTGCTTTTCGTCGCTAATTGTCAGTTTTTTTTTAGTGAATATTGTTATACCAGAGTGTAGGGGGCGGCATGGACAAACCAAATTCGCCCAATAGTGACCGAATCCAAAGAAGCTTAGCAATACCATTTGCTAAGGATTTGTACTCACTTTTAGTGGAGAAGCGGGCAACCGTTGGTTGCTTCTTAGCAACCCAAGAGATGAGATTCTTATCGAGATACGTAACATACCCATTTGTCGATCATCTATTATCTTGATCCACCCCCCAATCACTATCAGAAAAACATTGCAAGTGAAGGGAAGAATCTGCACGAAATAGGAGACCCAAGCAAACAGTATGTGTAATATAATGCAAAAGATGCTATAAAACCTTCCAATGGGACTCAGTTGGTGAGTGCATATATTGACAAAGCTTGTTGACAGTAAAGCTGATGTCAGGCCGAGTTATGGTTGTATATTGGAGAGCACCAAGGAGTTGGCGATAGGGGTGACCGTCTGAAAGAGAAAGGTTGTCCGACTTGCACAAAGGAGGCAATGTGGAAAGAGATGTCGCACAACCCTTGATACTTCCGAAACCATAAGAGTCCAGTAAGTCACATAAATACATATGTTGGGAGAGAAAGAGACCATCATGTGTGCAAATAGCCTCTATACCCAGAAAAAGCGATTAGTCTCCAAGGTCTTCAACTGGAAATTCAGCATGTAACTTGTGAATGACATTGGTAACGGCTGTGAAGGAAGAGCCAACACTGCAAAAAAATTGCTAATTAGCAAAAAAAATCCGTTGCTAAAATAAATTAGCGACAACAGGATGAACAGTCGTCAATAGCCCAATCGTGAATATATTAACGACGGAATACAAAATCAGTCGCTAATTTAGAGACAAAAAATTTTGTCGCTAATTTATATTCATAATTAGTCACTGGTATAATAATAATAATAATAATAATAATAATAATAATAATAATAATAATAAGCGACTACATTTTTCGTTGCTAATTATAAATTTACTGTAAAATTTAGCGATGAAATATTAGTCGCTAATATTGTCACTAATTATTTCTTAAATTATATCCATTACACATTATTGACAGATTTGCTGTTGAAAATCAATCGCTAAATTATTGCATAATTGAATATTTTCTTTTGTTGTATTTTAACATTTTAATCCTATATACAATGATCGCTATTTATTTATTTTCATCCTGTACATAACAATGATTTCACACATATAGATATATTTTTTTCCAAATCAGAATATATTCATAAATACACATATATATAGAAATTTTTTTTGAAACCTTACATAATATTATCCTTAAACAATCTCTTATAAAACAACAAAATAGTAATAATATTTTACAATCTCTGAAAGTAATATTCACAGCTAATCCATATAAGCTGAGATTTTCTAATAAATTTAAAGAACCACCAAACTATACATATAAAACACAGTGATATTAGCAAGCCCTCTGGTATTCCACATAAAAAAACAAAATTTGGGACCTTGAAAAGCTCACAAACCTTAGAAGCAGCCAAAATATGAAAATGGGTTCATAGTTCTAAAGTAGAGAGATTCTAGTCATATTTCCTTTTGTTCTCTTAGTAAAGCCATCGTTGGTCCCAGTGCACTGCCTCTCAAGGCCTTGTATAACCATGAATTTCTGCCTGAACGCTCAGCTTTATTCCAATCATCCTTCCGAGATAACAGTTCCTTCTTTGTGCTCAAGGCCTGGTCAATTTCTTCACATGGATTTACCTTTCCATTTTCTGGGGAATAAAGATACATCATCAAAATATGACCCCTAATCTATGGTTTGATTATTTGCATAGCAGAGATTAGGATTAATACCTTGGGCAGAACCATGAGTTCCATTGCCACTGTTCAGTGTGAAATCTATTATGGGGCCTTGATCAATGACCCAAGGTCATCAACTCCACTGGCAATAGACTTTTCTAAATTTGACTTGCCTTTTCTGACAAGTCGAACTTCAATAAGTGATGAAAACTTAATCTGTAGAGAAGTTCTATTCTTCAGTTATCTTTCTAGAATAAAATGAGAGCAGTACTACAAATGTTATCGTGTGTGGCTAGATCAAAGATACACGAATAAGTTATAATTGACTGACACAAACAAGGCATATCAAACCTAAGCATCTTAGTAACATGAAAATTGTGTATGAGCTGTTGAGATATTATAAAGTAAACAAAATATAATCTTATCAAATTGACATTGAAAGGCACACCACAGTTAAATTGGCCAAAACCTTTCTCATCAGCTAAGTATTTGAACTACCGAGGATATGACTCTAGCACATTCATTTTAGACCTTGGTTACATGGATCCTCCATCGCTTCAGAGCCTCCTCTTTCACTCTCACCCCACCCAAAAAATAAAATGGAAAGGGAAAAGCAAAAGCAAGCAGGCAGAGCCAACATACCCATAATAAACCATCTCTTTGATAAGGAGATGTCTCCAATTGTAAAATTGATGTATCATCCTCTATCTCCTTGTCAGGAAAAATTGGATATCCTGGGACTTGCAGCAGCTTAACTCTATTGAACCCGATATTGTATCGCTTTATTTTTCCAACCTACAGATAAAGAAACATAATGAATTTTATGTTCTCTATCAAGTAAGAGTTTTACAATATTTCAAACCATATAGACTGTACTCGATAAGATAAGAGTTTAGGAGTCCATGACGAAGATAGTTCAATCAAACAATAAGCAATCACATCCCCTTCTTGCAAAATTTTAAGAGCAAATCACTTAAACCTCCATGCAGTAGGATGATTAAGGAAAAGATATCTAACATACTTAATCACTACAAATTCAAACCAAAGTCTTAGAAAAAATAAATGTCAATTATTTCTTTAAAGTGATCAAAAGAAGCAAAGAACCAACGTCAAAATATAACCAAATTTTCATATTTAATCATTGCAAAGAGTGAAACTCAACTTTCATTGTGTAATTCAGTTTGAATCTCATCCAACTTCTTTTGGATGTGCTCATATTCCTTCTTAGAACAAGAAAGTGCATATTTAAGCCACTTCAACTCCTTCTCAGCATCCATCAATTCCCACCATGAAGTTTCAAGGTTGCCCTTCTTCTGGTAATTCAATTGCTTCGATCATGCAAAGTTTCATCTGTAGATTCCAACAATTAATATAGAATAAGTTGATATACAAAGACATAAAAGGGTCTTAAAGTTTGTTACCTAAGAGAGATAAGGCTCAAATAAGATACTATGAAACTAAAAAACAAAGACAATAATCTCTACTGATATACAAATATGAATGACATAAAATATGATCAGTTGCTGCACAATCATAAACAAACCCAATAAAGGTTAATGAACTCACCACCTTACTAACATATTTACACTTGTGCTAACAAACTTTTATTTGCTAATTTAATTGCAAAAACTGCAAGCAAGCCATTTCAGGTAAAAAGAAAATAAAAAAAGGAACTCAAAATTGGGGGGGGGGGGAGAGAAAATCCAAGTGTGATGCTCAAAATCAGCTTCCCCTCAAATTCAGGACATGGATGGTATAGGTCATAGTACATTGGATTCATATTTTATTGATAATGTTAAACAAACATCTCTATATGCCAATATCAAACTGTAACATAAGAAAAGTTGGAAGTATAGTGGCAAGGATCTTAATGGAAAGGCACCACAATGCAATATATGTATCCAACGCATGTGTACTCCACCCATTATGCCTTTTTGCTATGGGTGTTCAAAAATGGGCAGGTTACAATTAGGCTTTAACTCAATTTATCTAAGAGAAAAAATGGATTTGAGCTACACATCATCTCATAAAATATACTATTTAAATTAAGTTCAAATCTTATCGTAAACCAACCAAACCATTTTTGAACCCCCTTCATTTTAGCTTTTTGCTCCTATCTATAGCCTAGAGCCTCGAGTGCCTCTTATCTATATCATATCTTTAACCACTATGAGAATGACACATCTAAAATATACCTTTAACAACAATGGAAATAATAAATAAATACAGCATCCTGTAACAACTACAATTACAAAAATGAAAAAATAGTAACTATGTGCAGGGCATTAAGAAGATACATGCTCCTCATTTTGAGATATTCTTGCTTTCAAGTATTCTACTGATGTGTTAACTTGTTGAAGTTGCTTAGCTAGGGCTTGTTTCTCCAAAATTAGAGAACTCTGTGCCTGCTTTGTCTTCACGTTCTCAGAAACAAGCTGCAGTTTAAAATTGCAATGATAAGGTATAAATAGGTAAAGCTATTCACAACTACCAAATAATGTAACAAATCATACTCATCCAAACACCATTATAGATACTGAAGACATACCTTGATATTGTAGTCATCCCTATCTATCACTTGTTGTAACAGATGTTGATTTTGTGTTCGCATATCTTCATATGCTTGGCCAATGGTTTGGATGAGTAAAGAATTTAGCAGTAGAAAGAGAATTAAAGAAGAAGATCAGAAGGATGACGATAATGAGAAATGAAAAAATACAGTCCCAGGTAGGACATAAGCAACAGACCTCAATTTTAGAGATATATATCTCAGCCTCTTTTTCTTTAGTTTTAATAGCTTTCGCAAGTTCCCAAACATCTTTGCACATGAAGTAACAGCAGAACACCATCAAGAATGTGTTTTTCCATAAAACTCCCAAGCACCATGATCATCAACATGAAACATAAATATTTGGTAATATATGAAAAGTAACTCTAAAACAAAAGCCAAGCTTTTGTGCTATTGTAGCCATATAACCAATGACATTCACAAAAACCCAAAAAGGCAATGCCTGTTGTCATTTCATGTATAATTATTGATTTTTCTATCAGAAAATCTCTACAAAATCTGTATGTTTTGGCAATAACATTTTATATGGATGTCACTCTAAAGCCCTTCCCATTTGACATTTAATTATATCTAAATGAATAATTTTAAATTTGTTCAACATCAAATCCTTTTTATATTAATTAAAAAAATTTAAGAGTTCGTTGCAGTAAAAATTAATTATGGCTTTATATTTTTTGAAAATGCAAAATTGGTGAATGTTAAATACTATTAAATAGTGCACAGAATCCTTAAATTGAATTAAGCAAAATTAATTGTGGCTTCATATTTTTTGAAAACGTCCACAAGTCAAAAATAAAAAAACAACAAGGCAAGAAACAAAAGCCAAAACAGCCTATAGACAAAAGATACGAATCTATCTATTTTCGCAGAGACATTCACTGTTTGGTACTCTCCAATCGCTTATAAAACAAATGTTTCTTCATTTATACTTCTGCAAACACTAAATGCACAAAAAGTGATGAATTATTATTACCAACCTAGAACTCGAATAGTATCGCAAACCCTATAGACAAAATATTATAGGAGGATGAAAACTTATTAAGCAATATCACTGTTGTGAATATAGTTTCATGAAACTTTTAAGTGAAAACTTTGCAGTTTCTCAAGAAAAACAAAAATGATTAATTTATGACAAATAATTCTCGCTCTAACTTTCAAGCCAAAATCAAAACCCTTCCAAGTAGAACAATTTCAAACTCAATTATTTAAGATGGTGAAATGAAGCTATCTTATTATAAATGAAAACTGGAAGTGAAAAATCAATCAATATTTTCCACATAGTTAATCATAAACAAATTAAATCAAGATACAAATGAGTAAAGATCGGGGTTGTAGAAGATGGAAAAGAAAATATAAAGGAAGTAAGAAAGAAGAGGAAAACACTTACTTAGTCATTGAGTTCTAGAGATAAAGAATTTAAAGAGAAATGAGAGAAGATAATAGAGAGAGCAACGGGCATAGAGAGGGAGAAGCAGAGACTGGTGAGCTGAAATTTGCAGGAGTGAGCTCAAAACTCTTCCGAATCCAATTCAAAGAAAGATAATTATATTTGATTGAATAATTAAGAAATTTTGCTTGGCAATGCAATTGTGCATGTATTGGAAATTTCTTGATTTATAGTCACCACTAAGCATATTTAATGCTCAGTACGTAGTGTGTAGATTCTAAAGTTTGGATAGAGCAAAGTACACAGGAGAGCTAATTTTTTTAGAAAAAAGAATAGTTAGAAATTATTTCGTACAGCATGTATAAATTTAACCAATTTCGAAGTAAAGATGAGATTGTATATGAACTGTATATTGATGTATATGTAAATATGAGTTATACCAAAAAGTGAAAAATGAATGAGTGTGATGAATGCATATATTGTTTATAAATTTTTATGCCCCAAGAGGCTGTGAAAATTGTCTGCTTTTCAGATTGGATAGGCAAATTTTTAAACCGTTATATTGCTGGACTTTTATTTAATGAATAGTAAATTGAATAGTTATAGGTCATCGACAAGTTTAAAATTGTAATGAATAATTATTGGAAAAGTCTTGCAATCAAGGGAATAATTAAGGTTCAGTATAAGAATTCAGGAAAAAAAATTCAGCTAATCGCTTAAATCACCAGGACTTTGTTTTAGTAAGGGTATTACATAATAGCTATAATAAATGAATGCATTTAGTAACTTAGTTCAAATATTTCTAAATAATTACTTAAAGATAATAAAATTATCCAAATAAAATATATATAATTATATAGAGAACTAAAATCTTTAAAATAATATGTAATTTTAAATAACTATTTGATAATTACCATGTAATGCATGATTACATAATTATCAATAGCAATAATATACAATCATGAAATATATTATATCAGTAATTTTACAACTATTGGAACTCTTAATATAAAAGATAATATATAAACATATAATCACATTATAAAAAAAAATTTCAATCAAATAGTACTCGATATTTAATTCGAGATAACATTTAGTTTGCAAAATTCGTTAAAACATTTTGAACTCCTCAAGAGTTTCAGTAATTAAATCATAAATAAATTATGACAATATGTAAACTATAACACTTCAAAATCATATACATAAAATTCAACGTATATATTGAAAAAAATATATATTTATATGTTTCAAGCAAAATAAATCTTTCAGGAATTATATGTAATATTATTATCAAATAGGTAAATAGTATCAATTAGTTACATACTAATATATTACTAAATTGGCAAACAGTAAAAATTTATTGCATTTATTATAAGAAAATATGTATTTTTACAATCAATGCCAATCCATTACAATAAATGCCATAAAATAAATAACATTTTACGATTTCATTATTTATTGCATGAATATCAATTGTACTCTTTTAGCATCATATTTTTCAATATTTTGAACTACAGGTCCAAAAATTCATATTAAATGCAATTAATGTCTGTATTTTTCAACAGATTTAATTTTAAGATCCTCACTGCATTTAAAAATATCAACATTAATATTTTTATACAAAAATATTATCGAAAACTTTATCATTTTCGATTCATTTTAATGACAAATGACATATTGAGATCTCTTATTTAATTTTAAGTACCTGAACCACTTATAGAGTTTAAAAATTAGTCATGTGACGGGTCTCTTTAAGTGTACCTGCCTCCATAATATGACCATATAGATTTTGCTCCTTTCCATTTGTAGATTTTATTTTTATTTGGAACTGAATAGTTTACCCTATAAGGAAAATTTTCCTACTATGACATTATTCTGAATTGGAGCATTTACAGCTAATACAAATGAGATTTAATAAATCTCTACACACTAACAAATACATTGGCATCATAATTAACTAATTTTTTGAATTTCAGGTTTATGATATGAGGATCTAAATGACACATAATGTGTTTATTATTTTAATTGTTTTTAGCTGCTTTCTTTCCATAACATTAGGAAAGTTATTAATCGAACACTACAAATAAACTGTAGATTAGCGACTGAATTTTCCGTCGCTAAATACCCTTTTTGTCGCTAATTAAAATTAGCGACGCCAGGACGAACAGTCACTGATAGGCCAGTCACTAATATATTAGCGACGGATTCCAAATTCAGTCGCTAATTTATATTCCTATTTAGTTGTCGAATTATAATAATAATATTTAGCGACTATATTTTTCGTCGCTAAGTATTTCTTAAATTCTATCGTTTGTGCAGTAGCGACAGTTGTTGTCGCGAATCCGTCGCTAAATTATTGCATAATTTAATTTTTTCTTTTAATGTATTTTTAAATTTTCATCCTGTACACTATTTTTATGTCCACTTCGATTCAAAATTTCAAATGCCAGATTGGTGAGTAGTTTATTATACTCAGAGAGGAAAAAAACAAAAAAGAGAGCAAGCAAAGAATGAATATTTTATTATACTGTAAAATATACGAGAAACAAAAAGTTACATAAGTTGTAACACACAGCCCACCCACAGAATCAAATCACCAAAAAGCAAAGTATAAACCCCCTCTTCACCAGCACCACCAGTGAGACACTCGAGTCAGCCACTAGTCATCGCAAAACAACATAACCAAACCAATAAGTAAAACATGTTCTTATCTCATTTCCTGGCACCTCTTCATATTGCCAGCAGGTTAATCACAATAACTTCTACTTATGCTACGATTACTATTATGACAATGAGAAGAACAATCCCGAATATCACCAGTAACAAGCATGTCTGCATTCCATTAAAACTTGAATTAGAATTGCAACATATCTTTAGCACAGGTCATTGATGATTATAAACATGGGTTACAAAATTTTCATAAGAAAATCAGACCCAAAGAGCACCACAAATACTTGAAAATGAAAATAATACTTATTTCATAATAAGAATTTCAAACTAGCTTCTAGATACAAGCTCCTTCTCAGAACATATGAGTGTGCATGACAAATCAGTTAAGGAAAACAAAGAATGCCAGTAGTTAATGCTTACCAGAGATGAATTTGATCTTTGAGTCTTTGCTGCTTTTACAAGATGTATTTTACCCTGTACAGTTGCAGCTTGGGTAAAATAAGTTAACGGGGAGAGGTCTGATTAATCAAATATGATAGGGAATTCAGTTTATTAGAGCTTTTAACCAATTTAAGCATTCAAATCAAGCAGGTCAACCTCACCGGGAGAGATATAGCACTAATTGAGCCTCCGCATGCAGGCCCCCACTCTACCCTTGATCCCTACCTGAACTAGGGCAAGTATTACTCTTTATTTATTTAGTTTTACTCATATATGGATGAAACTAACAATATAGAAACACTAGCGAAAATGCCAGGAATAAGATGCTCCTTTGATTCAAGGACACCTCTCAATAAGAGAAAAAACATTTGTATTACCATATATGGAAAGAAAAATAGATAAGGAAAAAAGAAACTAAATTATTATTGAAGAAATTTGATGAAAGCAAGGAGCATGAATACAAAAATGGTTCAACATTGATTGACTTACCTCAAAGCCACCTTGACTTCCATTCAAGTTGAAACAATGTGATATCGTACCGGTAGGCGTCCTTCCCCCAAAGCCCCATGCAGGGAAACGCCTATCAGAATCATAAAATTGTATTACCTCTCCTACGTCCATTATAGCCTACAAAACAATTTTTCCAATCAATTTTACCAATTATTCTTTGAAGAACTGTACTTTTCTGACCCAAAAAAAAAGTCTAACCTCAAACAAAAAATAAAAATTACTAATTAAGTTTGATACACCTTAAGTGCCGTTCATTAAAACATTGTGATATCTCTTACCTTGAAAAACAATAGATTTCTTTTTGCCGTTATTATAGAAACAAAAATAAAAAAGATAAACAATTATAAAAGCTTCAGAAGGAACCACTATCATACTAAGCTGCACCAAAGTAAGCACAGCATTACCTGCTGATAAGAATTCAAGCAGCCTAAGGGATCAATATAGTGCAAGGAATCTGGATTTCGAGGATTCCCATTTGATGCTGAGTTACAAAAGCATAAATCAAATGTCAAACTGACAGGTGGATACGACGATGAAAATAACATAAGCATTTCCTATCATTACACTAACATAAGCAATGAGATGCTTCAACATATAGTCATCACCCCGTGTGTGTGTGTGCGTGTGTGTAAGCAGAAAGGAAACAGCAATGTAATACCTATCATTACACTATCATAAGCAATGAGATGCTTCAACATATAGTCATCACCCCGTGCCCCAATGGAAATGTCAGAGAACACAGAAAAAAAATGTTTCTATATTCTACCTACCAAATCAAGGGCTATAAACATGCTTCAAATAAATTTAACAAGCAATCTACAAAGAACTCAAAGCAACAAACCTCGGACATAACACAACTGGCTTCTCCCAAAAATTGTTGAGCTTTCAAATTCAGCGACTGCCAATCCCTCTGTAGCTTTGCTAAAAATCAAATGTAAAGATGTAAATTAACACCAAATGGATTGAGAAGGTATTTTTCATTTTCAGAATTCCAAAAATCTTCCTCAATTGACATATTTACATAAGTGGTGTCAAAATAATAAAGGATACCTCTCAGGAAATTGAAAAACAAGAAGTACCTCTTCTCTGGAAGACGAAAACTAACTTGATTTAATTCCATTAAAATCAAATACAACTCATGATATTAACAAACAGAGTTTGATGTTCTGCTAGTGCATTCATCTCTGAAATGTCATCTTAATCATTCATAAAATCAACACATTCACAACTAGATTTAGCTATAATTCCCATACCTATTTTTGTGCCCACCGGAATCTCACCGGAGCTTCGCCGGAGTTCTCTAATGATGCTGCCGTGGAGGTCAGAGCCTCCAAACCCCGTTTCCCGTGACCACGCGCCCAACCACCATCTCAATTGGTCGAAAATCAGGCTTAGATCGCTGGCCCCTCTTCCCTTCCGATCTGCGTCTTGTCGGCGACTGGAGGCAGATGAAGGGTGTCGGATGAAACTCCTGGCCCTCGTGAATTAATCGGCAGCATCCTTGTGGCCATCTGCTGCCGTGAATCGCCGGAGAAAGGAGACAACCCCTGTTGCGGTGAGAAAATCGGGTAGAGAAAAAAAAAAGAAATGAAGTCGCCGTGGCAGGAAGACAAAACAGCACCGACGATGAGGAAAGGACGACGGCGTGCTCGAGTTGCCACCGGTGAGGATGGCCGGCTTGGCCGCTGGTCCCCTCCTCTCCGATCTCCCTCTCTCCTTCTTATTCTCTTCCCTCCCTTCCTTTCTCCTCAATAATTTTGCCAATATATATACTCTAAAGAAAATTCCCATATCAGTCCTCTAATTATTTGCATGCAACAAAAGATTCCCCACATATTTTAATCTTTAGGAAATCAACCCCACATCTATGCATATATATATATATTCTTTTATAAATTCACCCATAATTTATATAATTTACCTCAATTACACCCTTATACATTTTTATACCAAGCAACTTAGGACTCAAGTGAAATTATCACTTACCTGTACCACTCTATTATGGAATTCATGCATTCGAATTAGTTTTAATCAAATAACAATTTATTAAATCAGGTAATTTCAACTAGGGTCGTTTTTGGGGCCTTACAAACATTATTATTATCATTATTATTATCATCTTATATAAATTTTCAAAACATATTTTAATTAACAATGAAAGAATGAGCCTAAGATTTTTAATTGGGATATTTATAATCGATGTCAAATATGTAAATATTTAGAATATAGGGATATTTTAGTAATTAAATATAGGGATATTTAAGTTTATAAATTTTAATTTATATTTCTATATTTAACTTAATTTTCATAAATTGATTAAAATAATAAAGTTAATTAAAAAGACTACCATGAACCAGAGATTTTCTCAAAACTAGCTGCAATAAAAATCTGATCGATTTATTTATTATTCGAATAATTTAAAAATTAGGGCGTTACAAAGGGTTACCATTCTTAAAATACAAAAATGTCCTTGCCAATCTTCACCATTTTTTCTTTATATTCAAGGAATGTTTGGTAAACATATAATTAAAATTTCTAATAATTAATATTTGATCAAAATTTTAACAAAATAAAAATATCTCATTTAAAATTTTTCAGAATTATTTTAAATGAGATAATAAATTTTATATTATTATTTTACAAATCTTTATTTTTATTAATCTGCATAATGTAATTATAAAATAAGTTCAAAAAACAGATCAAGCTTTCACAATTGAACTCACTTCAAATCTCTCTCGATTCTGCTCTACTGAAAAATACATCACTTGTATAATAATTCATATTTTATATTAACAAAAATTATAGAAAACCAAAGCTTCTATAAAGTATAGGAATAGATTTTTCGATCGTCTTCATATACAAAACTGGTCATTACGTAAAAAATTCAGAAAACAGCCTCTTTTTTGCAACAAAAACTGAACTTACAGACCTTAAAAACTAATCTTCACCATTCAAAATTAACAACAATGAGTTTCAAACGTACTCAACAAAAATCAGACCGATCTAACAACAAATGATTTTTTGATCGTCTTCGTATACAAAACTGGTCATTACGTAAAAAATCCAGAAATAACTTTTTTTTTTGCAACAAAAACCGAACTCACAGACCTTAAAAATTAATCTTCACCATTCAAAATTAACAAAAAGGAGTTTCGAACGTACTCAACAAAAATTAGGCCAATCTAACGGCAAATAATATTTCAATCGACTTCACATATAAAATTGGTCATTACGTAAAAAATCCAGAAAATAGCCTATTTTTTGCAACAAAAACTGAACTTACAGACCTTAAAAACTAATCTTCACCGTTCAAAATTAACAACAAGGAGTTTTGAACGTACTCACCAAAAATCAGGCCAATCTAACGGCAAATAATTTTCCGATTGTCTTCGTATACAAAACTGGTCATTACGTAAAAAATTCAGAAATAACTTCTTTTTTGCAACAAAAACCAAACTCACAGACCTTAAAAACTAATCTTCACCATTTAAAATTAACAACAAGGAGTTTCGAACGTACTCAACAAAAATTAGGCCGATCTAACGGAAAATAATATTTCAATCGACTTCACATACAAAATTGGTCATTACGTAAAAAATCCAGAAAATAGCATCTTTTTTGCAACAAAAACTGAACTTACAGACCTTAAAAACTAATTTTCACCATTCAAAATTAACAACAAGGAGTTTTGAACGTACTCACCAAAAATCAGGTCAATCTAACGGTAAATGATTTTTCGATCGTCTTCGTATACAAAACTGGTCATTACGTAAAAAATTTCAGAAATAACTTATTTTTTGCAACAGAATCCGAACTCACAGACGTTAAAAACTAATCTTCACCATTCAAAATTAACAACAAGGAGTTTCGAACGTAATCAACAAAAATTAGGCTGATCTAACGGCAAATGATTTTTCGATCGACTTCACATACAAAATTGGTTATTACGTAAAAAATCCAGAAAACAACATCTTTTTTGCAATAAAAATTGAACTTACAGACCTTAAAAACTAATCTTTACCGTTCAAAATTAACAACAAGAAGTTCCGAACGTACTCACCAAAAATCAGGCCGATCTAACGGCAAATACTTAAATTAAATTTAGGAATTATAAGTTTACTCCATTTTCAAATCAGTAAGTTTACTCAGTCTTCCATAATACTCAATTAGGTAACCGCGGTAGTGAAGTTAAATGGTAAGAATGAGTTTAGATGGAGTTTTTTACATTACCAAAAATAATAGAAATAAAATTGAAAAGTGTGTGTGTGTATATATATTAGAAAATTTATTCATTTAGAAAAATAATAGAAATTAAATTTAGGAATTATTTTTCATAATATGACTATATAATACTTATAAAAATTACTTTATTATTATTATTAAAATGTAATTCTTTTTAAATAAATAAGTTTATATTTGGGGATAATTGATAAACAAATCAATTTAATTCCTAATAATTTAATATTTGATTTAAATTTTTTAAAATAAAAATAAATTACAAATTTTTTTATTATTATTTTGAATGAAATAATAAATTTTATAAATATTTATTTTTATTAATCTTGAACACGCAAATATATAATAATGATAACAATTAGTTTATTATTATGATTAAAAATGTAAATTTTCTAAATAAATAACATTAAATTTTGGTATAATTGGTAAAAAATTATTACCAACTTATAAAATAATTTATAATTTTCTATTACAAAAGAAAATATTTATTTTATATGGTGTATATTAAAATTACTTGAAATTATACATAAACCATGGGAGTTAAATTTAAAAACTTATTTTTTAATTTATTTGCGACAGATTAGCGACTAAATACTTACGTCGCTAATCGTATTATAGCAACAAAATACTATTTAGCGACAGATATATTTCCGTCGCTAAACCGTCGCAAAAAAGCGCTAAGTTTTCCCGCCAAAATTAGCGACTAAAATTTTAGTCGCTAAAATTTCTGGAAATAATTTCCTGAATAAAAAATTATAAAATTTAGCGACGGAAACTTTTGTCGCTAATTCCGTTACAAAACAGGGCGCATACTCTTCCCGCCATTAATTAGCGACTGTTTATTAATTTTGTTGCTATTTCATCGCAAAAAAATAGTAAATAGCATTCTCGCGACGCTATTATCAAATAGTCGCTAATCCGTCGCAAAATTTGCGACGAAAATTGTGCCGTCGCTAATTGACAGTTTTCTTTTGTGAAAATGCATTTTAAACTAAAAATTGCAATAGATAAATTTTATAATTTTTATTTGCATAAAGCATGTAAGTATTGCTTACATCAATATTATGTATACATATATAAAAATAATACTTATTATTTTCATAAAAAATGTCTAGTAATTAACCGGAGGCATTTAGAAAAATTTTTTGCTAGATCTTGGAGTATGAACACGTATAAGGGGCTTATAACAATCTTTTATTCACGATATATGATCACTAGTATTATCAAGAAAAGTATTTTGATTGTATAGTTTGAAAATTGTGCACTTAATTTGAATAATGTCATAAACTACAGGTTGTGAATTGATAATAAACACACATGTAACCATTTTATTGATGCATCTTTCAAAAATTATAAATCGTTTGAATGGTTCACATGGTGGATAATGGGTCCATATATATTATCTTTATTCATTCTAGAATGAAGAAAATTTAATCCTTTTATTAGCTGGTGGTAATTTAGTAATATTTCTTGATAACAAATATATTATGAGAATTTCTTAAGTTAATTTATAGAAACTTCTGCTTCTATAATAAATATATGAATTCTCAATAATTTATGCATTATAATCGATTCGGAATTGTCAAACCACTAAAAACATTGCAATTTAGCCACGGAAATTTTGATTGCTAACTTTATCATTTTCGATTCATTAATATTTTTATACAGAAATATTATCGAAAACTTTATTATTTTTGATTCATTTTAATGACAAATGACATATTGAGATCTCTTATTTAATTTTAAGTACCTAAACCACTTATAGAGTTTAAAAATTAGTCATGTGATGGGTCTCTTTAAGTGTACCTGCCTCCATAATATGACCACATAGATTTTGCTCCTTTCCATTTGTAGATTTTATTTTTATTTGGAATTGAATAGTTTACCCTATAAGGAAAATTTTTCTACTAGGACATTATTCTGAATTGGAGCATTTACAGCTAATACAAATGAGATTTAATAAATCTTTACACACTAACAAATACATTGGCATCATAATTAACTAATTTTTTGAATTTCAGGTTTATGATATGAGGATCTAAATGACACATAATGTATTTATTATTTTAACTGTTTTTAGCTGCTTTCTTCCCCTAACATTAGGAAAGTTATTAATCAAAATGCATTTTTAAACTAAAAATTGCAATAGAGAAATTTTATGATTTTTATTTGCATAAAGCATGTAAGTATTGCTTACATCAATATTATGTATCCATATATAAAAATAATACTTATTATTTTCATAAAAAATGTCTAGTAATTAACCAGAGGCATTTAGAATTTTTTTTTTGCTAGATCTTGGAGTATGAACATGTATAAGGGGTTTATAACAATCTTTTATTCACAACATATGATCACTAGTATTATCAAGAAAAATATTTTGATTGTATAGTTTGAAAATTGTGCACTTAATTTGAATAATGTCATAAACTACAGGTTGTGAGTTGATAATAAACACATATATAACCATTTTATTGATGCATATTTCAAAAATTATAAATCATTTGAATGGTTCACATGGTGGATAGTGGGTCCATATATATTATCTTTATTCATTCTAGAATGAAGAAAATTTAATCCTTTTATTAGCTGGTGGTAATTTAGTAATATTTCTTGATAATAAATTGATTATGAGAATTTCTTAAGTTAATTTATAGAAACTTCTGGTTCTATAATAGATATATGAAATATCAATAATTTATGCATTATAATCGATTCGAGATTGTCAAACCACTAAAAAAAATTGCAATTTAGCCACGGAAATTTTGATTGCTAATCCAGCAGTTGCTATTTTTTAGCAACAGAAATACAATTTCGTTGCTAAAATTAGCAACGAAACATTATTTCGTTGCTAAAGGTAGCAACGAAAAATGAATTCCGTTGCTAAATTCAACCAAGACAAGTTTCAGTGAATTGGTCAATTTTAGCAATGGAATATGGAATTTCGTTGCTAATTTTAGCAATGGAATATGGAATTTCGTTGTTAATTTTAGCAACGAAAATAGAATTTCGTTTCTATTTTTAGCACAGATAAAAATATTTATGACGGTACCATCCGTCATCATTCCGTCACAAATAATTATTACAATTGTTTAATCACTACAATTAGAATGGTAGGTGAATCATAAAAACCAGTACTTTGTAGGAAGCACAAACAAATTAAACCAACTATTTTAAACATATTGCTATTTATGACGGTGCCATCCGTCATCATTCTACCACAAACAATTATTACAATTTTTTAATCACTACAATTAGAATGGTAGGTGAATCATAAAAACCTAGTACTTTGTAGGAAGCACAAACAAATTAAACTAACTATTTTAAACATATTGCTATGTGTTTAGTTAAAAAGATATATAAAATTTCAAAACCCCAAAACTCTATTTATATTATAGTAAGTAGTAACTTACATTAATTAATAACATTTTCTCTCTTTCATTTATTGTCCAAATAAGAGAAAGTAAATTCAATATAATTTACTCTACCCTAAATTCCCTTGCATTTCATCCAAAAACCAAACTAAATTGGATGTAAGTGCAATCTAAATAGTCCTAAAGTTGCTTTTTATGACTGAATGCTGACAGTTATTCCAAGGGTAGGAACATCATTCTATTACTTTTATACCAATTTGGAAGTTTATTATTAAAAATGGTAATTAGGAAGTCTACCTCATCATAATGTGCAGTGAGATATTCAACTACCACAGTACCATGTTTAGTAAGAAAATCCTGCAAGGCATTCATTAACATTGATGTAAAGTATGAATAACTTGAGGCTTAACAACTAACAGCTAAACATAAAAAAAAAATTAAGAACTTACAAACTCATAACTCTACCTTGAAAGTAGAGAAAACATCAGAAGAGACATCAAAGTTTGGCAGTTCCACAAATTTGAAGAACAACAAAAAAGCTTGCAGACTCTAATATGTACCTAAAAAATTGCCACAAAAAATTAAGTGTAAAAAACTTGAAATTTGATGTAGTATGATGCATGTAAAGCAGAATTCAAAAGAATTATTTATAAGTCCAGTTTACCATTCAACCTTTTGATCAAATTACAAGCAGATAGATATTTCGAACACTGGATGACAGCAAATACAATATCAATCTCCATCAATTGCTCTAGCCAGTCTATTCACTGGATTGCCAATGTTATGAGAAAGAAAATATGCAAAAACAAAGTCCTTGGATGCCAGTCTAAATAAGTAATTCTAATGTGCATTATGCAGTTCTAAGGGAATCAAGTTCTGGATATTTTCTATTCGAGCGGCAAAAGAGGTTCCAATAAACATATTAGCACAGTTCCCAATGAATCCAAAATATGAATAGTAATTTTTTCCATTGGAGAGGAAAGCTTATAGTGAAACCAGATTCATGCATGAGCAGGTAAGTCCATTTTTTATGCAAAATATCATGTCATATTATTTAGAAGAACTTTAGCATGACATAGAATGCTGTGAAATCATCTACAACCAAAAAGGAAGAGAAGCCATAGATGTACACAGAGAAAATGTATCAAAGTATAAAATTTGTTGAAGGCAGCAGCTTCAAATTAAAAGGCTCGAAAGATGAGAATCCCAACATAAATATGATGTAATATATAGGAAAATGCCAAAATTAGGATGAGAGATGCATTAATAACTATAGAAAAAGGTCCTCCAACTCTCCACTGAGCTTATAATTACTTTGATCCCCACGGAAAAAAAATCCTCACACAGCAAATTAACCAGAAACATAAAACATAAAATCATAAAAACATAAACAGCCATGCAAACTAAGTTCCTTTCACTTCTCCAACTTTTGGGAAGTTGCATCACCAAACCAAGCATATAAGAATAAGCAAATACTACCAATCAAATGAGTAGACCACAACTCTGATGATGGCAGACAATGCATAAGTAAGGGATCTAAAGTCTTTCCATCAATTCACACGTAAAGCACCAATCTAATAGTTGCAAAGGCTTAAAAACACCATGCTAGTAACATAAAAGTAAGATAAAATAACAGAAATCACTTACTTTCACTAGCTTACAGAAATTATTAATTTCAAATATGCAATAAAACACAAGCAACTTGGACTCCACTTTGATGATGATAAAGATGATATACAAGAATGCATATAAAATTATCAAGCATGAAAGAATAAGAACAGAGTTTGTTTTACATACACCACAAAACCAGGGCAACATCATTGTGGACTTAAAACAGCCAATAAATGAAAAAAAGGGGAAAAAAGGTTTGATGTCTTACTTTGCTAGTGTGGGAAATTTGATGCAATCCCTTAACATAAGTCCACAATTCAAGGCAATTTATTTGTTATCATAGCTGTTTCCAAAAGACAACAATAAGTTCCATACAATTCGAGTTTTATAATTAGACAGCAGTACAACGAGTCAATATCAAGTCTCTTTTTGCCTACACACAACTATGTGCAATAAAATTGCAAAAACTGCATGTCTTCACCTTTTAATCGGAATGTATTTCCTTTAACAAATGATAAATGCATCAAAATGCAGATACTTGGGCATATTTTTTGACACTTTTGAATTTAAATGAATAGGAAAATCTCTAAAGTTCTATGAGTTATCTCACCCTGTCTTAGATCTCATATTTCGTATTACACTCAGGGACAAGTAGCAAAGCTTTTAACTTAAAAATTAATGATCCAAGATTGCATAAACAACAATAATGTGTATTTCTTACAGTTAATAACTCTTACTGAAAAATCGCAACATAAAATTCTTAAGTTTCATATTTCTTTGATTTTTCAGAACTGAGCTAGTTGTCATCTATAGCTACAATAGTAAAATTCTCAAGTATCAGAGTTCAATTCTACTTCCACCTGTTGCATCACATTCATGGTGCCTTCTGCACAACACGAACACTAAAGTGCCCTCGGTGTGATATATCCTCTCTTTATCAGTTTTTCAGTTTTTGCAATATCACAGTTTAGCTTCTAATTTGTGGAATGTTCCTTCCACCCTCCACAACAAAAACTCTATACGCTAATGGGCCAGAATATGCAACATGCAATACTCAAGAAACTATCAGAGCAAGGAAAACCCAAAGTGTAACATGAATATATTTTGGTGATAAATGTACCATGGAGAACTCTGTGGAATCAACTTCAAGTGGTACTAATTCACAGCATAGGCACTGATAATGTGAATAAAATGGGTCTTTGTGAAATTAAGACAGAATTGAATATTTATGTGTTAAGAAAAAGAGCAATTAAATAAGGTTCAAAAACAATTAGAATGCAACAACACTTGAGAATATATTTCGTTCTTGAATAATGAAGTGGCAACATCAATTTCTCCTAGAGATTCAACCTGTTAAGAAAACTTACTTGAAAGTTATTGAAGAAACAAGAATCTGGGCCACATTACATAAAGATATTCTGAAATGAAAATAAGTAAATCAAGAAAACTTTCTCAGATTCGAAAGAGATGGATGGGTAAACAAAGTGTCAAAAATTATATATGAGTTTAATAGTTGAAAGAATTACCATTTCCAGCTTGCATTTCAATTTGTAATGGGTGTCAATTATAAAATCACCTGCAAACATCAACTGCTTCACATTAGTAAAGTTAGTATAAACTGTTATGATTATTAACAATCTAAATTTATTAGTAATTAGTCAACCCTTATCCCTTTCTTTTAAGCCTAGTTAATATAAACTCAATGGCTTAATATTTTTTATCTTTATTTGCAAATTAATCAACTCAACCTACATATTCCTTTTAGTAATGCAAGTTAATCATATTAATTTTAATCATATTTTATCTTTATTTTGATAAGCTGATAAGAACTTACTAGTGTTCATACACCCAAAAAATTATCTTTTTTTCTTGAGAAAAATTATTATTTATGTTCATTACCTGCTTAGCTAATATTAGAATATTAATAGAGGATTAAAATAGTAGTGGGTTGATTTTATGTGGGTTATCATCACGTCATGTTCACATCTATTGGAGCTATTGTTGTGCCAAAAAGGTTAAAACAAAAAATTATCTAACTACACTTCATGCCTGTCTTGTTATGCACTATAAATTAATTAAACATATCCACAATTATTAACTTCCCTCTAATATGAATTAGTTATAAATTATATTTATTTATCTAATTTCTTAACGTAAATGCTTGTATTGATGTTTTTTAAAGGGTTGATAAATGATTATCGATTCCAAAAAATGTCTCTAAATATAAATTAAGAGAATCATCGTACATTTTTTTGGTATAATTTGGATATAAGTTAAAAAAAATTAATTGGAATTCAAAGAATTTAATTAATAATGGATATATGATGCATGAAAACGGCCTTGAAGAAAAAAATCAAAGGTACGCTTTTGCTTATTTTCCTTAAATACAAGAAATCCAATCATTTCACAGCCACAAATGAATCTTCTATTATAAGTATATATATCTTTTTTCAGCTCTCGTCCTGTCTGTGAGGCAAGAAGTGATGCCGTTTTGATTCTCTTTATAAGAAAAAAACAAACCGATGTCTTTATGAAAACAAACCGATGTCTCCATACACCCAAAAACAGGGAAAAAAACATATAAACAAACCAACCTTGAACCTGAAATCTACAAAAATACCTAGAAACACAAAACACAATCCAAAGAATAGAACTACAAAATTCACCTAAAATAATAATTTCTTCAAGAAAAAAAAAACCTGGATGGGTTCATTCTCCGGATAAGCTTAGCATACTCATCATCTATATTCTGAAAAGCCTCAGAAATAGAGCAATTAAAACACTTTAAGAAAACCCCAAAACCCAAACTAACAAAACATGCATGTTCTATATGAACGACACCTGAAAGCTGCAAAAACAAAATCCCGCTAGGAAAATCTGAAGAAAGCAAAAAATGACGAAACCACCATGATTTAAAAGTGGTAGCAGCTTCCGTAGTGAAGAGAAAATTAGTTTAACCATGCAATAAAATCCTCCCTAAACAAAATACATCCACTCATAAAAATTAAGCAAGCAAGACATCTAAGATGTAGAATGACTGCATAACATTACAATCAAAATGTAGTTGGCAAGAGCTACCCTTTCGATCTCTACGTACCTCTTAAATGGCTGCATAAAATCACCATCAAAATGTAGAATCAAAGTTATTGGTTAAAAAGAAGGGAAAATAAAGTAGATAGAAGAGATCTAAGAGAGTGCAAGGAAAAGCGAGAAGAACTCACCATCTTGAAATTGTGTAGTGTGTAACTGTGAAAGCTGAAAGAGGCGAAGGCATTAGAGAAGGAAGAGAAATGGCAAGGGGTTAGGGTTTTTTTATATATAAGGTGTTTTTATAGAGGATTTTGGACCATCAGATTTAGGATTTCTATATCTTCCTCTGATTAGAGAAAGAGCTAAAAGTTGGGCAGCTGCTCTGCTTTCTTAAATGCCCCTAATAATAATAATAATAATAATAATAATAATAATAATAATAATAATAATAATAATAATAATAATTTGCTTCCAAAAAATTAAGAAAGAAAAATTCCAAAAAATTACGAAACAAATAATTATGAAAGAAAAATCAAAATTAAATAAAATAATTAAATTAAATTAATCACACATATGGATGGCTTGGAATAACTTTACATTTTATAGAATAATTAGCAACGAAAATCCAATTCCGTTGCTATTTTTCATTGAAAATGTAAATTAGCAACGAAATTGTATTTCGGTTGCTATTTTAGCAACAGAATTTGATTAGCAACCGAACAAAATTTCGTTGCTATTTTAGAAATGAATTTTTTAACCTAGATTATTTAGCAACCGAATTATTTTCTGTTGTTAAACTAGCAACGGAATTTTTTTTTTGTTGCTAAATTAGCAACAAAAATCATATTCCATTGCTAAATTAGCAATAAAAATTTTTTCCATTGCTATTTTTCATTCCAAAAATTTTCCACCATCCGTTAGCTCCTTAGTTAGTAACGGTATAATGATTCCGTTGCTAATTTCTGTTGTTAAATTTTGGCGCTAAAAATTTCCCCCACTTTTAGCAACGGAAAGTAATTAAATATATTTTTGTTGCTAAATCTAAAAAGTTTAACTAATTTTAGCAACGAAAATTATTTTTTGTTACTAAATAGCAATGGAATTGCATTTCCGTTGATAAATTAGCAACATAATTAATTCCGTTGCTATTTTTACATTTTCTTGTAGTGAAACTGATGATGCCAAGTAATCAATTAGCAAACTTCAAGTTTACTATTTTTATTGCATCAATATTTATATCAATTGATAAATATCAAGTTTCTTAATATTAATATTAAATAATTAATAAACTTCAGGGTTACTAATATTTGTGACAGTAAATAAACTACGTTTATTGGTATTTGTATCAATTTTTAAGTTTATTATAATCAATAAATTTCAAGTTTACTGATATTAGTATCAATTAATCAACAAATTTCTAGTTTATTTACATTTGAATAATTAATCAATTGCTAGTTACTAATATTTATATAACAGTTAGTAAAATTTATGTTTACTAATATTTGTATCAAAATCAAATCAAATCATCTTTAAAAAAATATTACTTGTCTTATACAAAATGGATCTCAAGTATTTTTCTCTTAGTGTTTAAATGATATTTATTTCAGCGAATATCTTTAAAAAATAAATTTTTGCAGGACATATTTGGGAAAATAATAAATTTTATAACAAATTGTATGTGGGTAATTGCATTATAACTCTTTAGGAGCCTTTAAATAATTATATTACACATAACAAAAATATACATATAGTAAATTAAAAACCAAAATATGGTTTTATATAAAATATATTCATCATATATATAATATAAGGATCAAAATATAATTAAGTAAGGATCAATTTATAATTATGCAAAACAAATCACTAAAATCATGTTAATGTCCATGGCAAAACTTTTCATTTTTTTCTTAATAATTTCGTATATTGAAGTTTTTAAAATTTATTTTAGGGTACAATTGCTCAACTCTTAATTAATCTTATTAACTCATAAAAATTAAAATAATTTAGAGTTTACTAATTAAATTCATTTACCATTTAATGTTGTAAATTATAATTCTTGATTTCTTCGAGCCGGATTGTTGTGAACCACTGACTTTCAATAATCAATAGAAGTTATCACGCTAATAACATGTTGTGAAATTAATTTAGGTAAAGACATATATAGCATGAATGAAAAATTTTCTCTTATTGATTGTTCCAACTGAATAACTACAGTAGGATATTTATAGGTACAAAATAAAAAATATAGACCTCTACTAGAATCAGCAAAAAAGATGAGTTTAATAGTCATTCATATACTTAATAATTATCATAATAATATCAACAAATTAAAGTTGAAAAACTCATGATAATTACGATATGATCCCAAAAGAACGCACTATTTATAAATATTATCGTACAAAATAATTTATATAGGTGGTTCCGTAGATTGGTCCCTCTCTCTATGCAATATATATATATCTTGACCACCGTAGATTTTCATCACATGACAAGTTATGCGGCTTCATTATCATTTATCAATATTATTGGGCTACAATATATGGGTCATCCAGTAATTAAAGTACCATCCAAAAATTCAAAATGTCGATCAGATAATTTTAATATTATATAAAAAATAATTGATAGCTGGTTTTTACTCTTTGATTTTGTTACAAAGTGTTGAATTCTAATTAACATAATTAACAGCTATCGCTAAGCTGAACTCAAACCATAATGCCTACATATCGAAAAACCGAATTAATTTCCAAATTTGGAAAAGAAAATGAATATAGAAATAATTACGGCGAGGTTATAAGTATGTTAAAGTCAAATATATATCCAAGAAATGTGAAATTAGGTACTTCTTGCAGCCTCTTTTTTGTCTTTAAAATTTTGATTAATGGTTATCATTTGAATTTTGAAGTATCGGTTAACGGTTAGTCCATAGTTAACCGGTTTATATATATATATATATATATATCTTCAATTTTTTTTATTTCTCTCTAAAATTTATATAAAATAATAATTTAAAATATATTTTTATTTTTATACCTTAATTTTTTATATTTTCCTATAAAATTTATATAGTACTTTAAACTAAATTTATGTTATGTTATTCTCTTTAATTATATAGCAATATTTATATATAGTATTCGATTAACTTTTATATATATTATTTTTTATCATATATTGGTGTACATATTTTATTTAATAACACTTAATTAAATTTTCTTATATTTTATAGTTTATATTATAACATTTAATATTATCCAATATTTTATTTGATTTGGAAACAAGCATATTAATTTCCAACAAATATCAAATCTATTTTATAATATTAACTATTAATTTATAGAACATAAAATTTGGTTGGTGAATTATATTTGTTTAGTAACTTTTATATTAAATTAATTTTCACATTTGAAATTGAATTAAATTTTATCTAATTTTTCTATAATTTTATTTCATAAATTTTAATGGTTAACCGAAAAATATTGGTTAACCGAAAAATTTTAATGATTAACTGAAAAATTTTAATGATTAAACGAAAAATTTTATCGTTTCATATCTATATTATTTTTATTTTTTTTATATTTATATTGTGCGCCCCCGAAGGGAAAGAAGGAAAATTGAATTATCCTATTTTAAACGTTTTGAGTTTCTTTAAATATAACAATCCCTTATTTCTAAAACTACTTTTTAGCTGTTCATTTCTTTAAATATAATTATATAACAATTCCGTTTGCTTGCCAACTGGTAATTATCTAGTTTTTGCATACTAAGTTTTTGTTGAAAAGCAACAATAATTAGAAAACAGAAAAACCAGAGATATTGAAAAATATATCTTTTGTCCGCTTTTGAATCAACCCAATTACAAACTCGGATCACATCTGCTACCTACGCACATTACTTATTATTATTATTGCCCATTTACTACACACTGTGAGAAATATAATTCCCTAAATTATATTGAAGTAATAATGCTGTATATATACAGGTACAAGGAGAGTCCATACTGAACTAAAGGACTCCTGATGATTACAGTAAAAGAATAAAATAACATATACAGTAAATACGCCCCATCAAACCAATGCTGTCGGAGAGGTCAAACAAAGTTTATCTCGTAAGAACATGAACCGAGGAGAAGGCAATGGTTTGGTAAAAATGTCCCCAATCTGGTTAGCAGTGGCAAGAAATTGGATTTGAAGTTGGCTGCTGGCAACACGCTTACGGAAAAAAAGAAAATCTAGTTCAATGTGCTTGGTCCTGGCATGAAATATAGGATTTTTTGACAAGTAGATAGCACCAATCACTGCAAAAAAAAAAATCGTCAATTAGCAATGGCGTTATTTTAGTCGCAAATTTGTGACGGTTTCGCGACTGTTTTTCAATTCCGTTGTGCGGAAAATATTTTCTACTTTTTGCGACAAAATAGCGATGGAAGAGGATAGTCAGTCGCAAATTACCGGCGGGAAACATACACGCCATGTTTTGCGACGGAATTAGCAACAAATATTTTCGTCGCTAATTATTATATTTTAATTCATGAAATTAGTTCCAGAAAATTTAGCAACGAACATTTTGTCGCAGCCTTTTTTGCGAAATAGTAATTTTTGCACTAAAATATTAGCGACGGTAATTTTAGTCACCTATAATTTCAAATAATTTTAGTATAGATCATATGAAATGAATATTTTATTTTGTAACAGAAAATTATAAATTATTTTATAATTTGATAACAATTTTTTTATCAATTTTACCAAAATTTAAATTTATTTATTTAGAAAATTTACATTTTTAATAATATTATATAATAAACTAATTGTTACGATTATTATATATTTGTGAGTTCAAGATTAATAAAAATAATTATTTATAAAATAGTAATTTAAAATTTATTATTTCATTTAAAATAATAATAAAAAAATTTATAATTTATTTTTATTTTATAAAATTTAAATCAAATATTAAATAATTAGGAATTCTAATGAGATCTTTATCAATTATTCCCAAATTTAAAAAATTTACATTTTTAATCATAATAATAATAATAATAATAATAAAGTAATTGTTATAATTATTATATAGTCATATTATGAAAAATAATAAAAATAAATATTTATAAAATAATAATATAAAATTTATTATTTCATTTAAAATGATTATGAAAAATTTATAATTTATTTTTATTTTGTTAAAATTTGAGAAAATTTTATATTATTAAAAATTTTAGTTATATATATTTACAAAATTATCCTTGAATACAAGGATAAAATGATGAAATTTGATAGGGTTATTTTAATAATTTCTTAAATTTACCCTAGATATAAAAACAACATTTTCTCTCCCCTCACCTCTCTCAACTTCTTCCCTCCTCCAACAGCCCCAAGCGATGGCTGTCACAAATCTTCCTTCCACCGATCGTGTTCTCATTTTTTCTTTCTTTAAATCTGCTTCTGATCTTCACACCTGTTCTTGATTGTCATGGCCACTGCTGGGAACAAGAACATCAATGCAAAATTGGTGAGCTAATGCTTTTCTTTTCATGTTTTTATTGTATTTTTCTCTGGAACTTGTGTACTGTGAGAAATTGATTTCTAGTTCATGTTGAATGATATTTGAACTGAATGTGGTTGATGCTTTTCTGAATTGATGGGTTTGAATTGAGGGTCTAAATGCTTTAATTTTTTTTTTAATCATAGGAGTAGATTTTTTCTGGAAGGCTTCAAATTTACACATCTTAGGAATTGATTTTCCATGTTCTTGTGGTTATGATGCTGATACGCTTTGAACTGGCTTTCCTTTTACAATATTTCATTTTAATAATGAAATTAGTGTTATGATGATCAATGATTGGTGGCAACTTGCAAGCAACTGCTCGAGCTTGCAAGATATATCATTCGAATCTTATATAGTTGCATTGATACTTTTATATTGAGAGTCTGGAGAGATCTGTAAGCTCTGCCTTGTCTTGGGAAGGTGAGGAAAGGGAGAGAGACAACTCAAACCTGAGACCTTGCTCAAATTGAGATATGCACCTACTGCTAGGCTAAACCTGTACATGCTTTAAACTCTGATTAATTAAATTCTAGAAATCTCCTATTTTAGCCATTTCTTGCTGCTCTGAAACTCCAATTTTGAATTTATATTATTAAATGTTATCTCTTTCAAAAATTTGCTTTGGCTTTTCAAATGTGGTTGGCAATGTTCTAAGCATTACAACTTACTCCACTTTCTCATTTGAGTTGTGAAAATTCTCTAATATCTTGTATTTTATTCTGCTTCAGGTGCTTCTTGGGGATGTTGGTGCTGGAAAGTCTAGTCTTGTATTGTGGTTTGTCAAAGGCCAATTTGTTGAATTTCAGGTTGGTGGATCAGGAACTTGGGGGGATGTTGATGTCGTTAATAGAGATTCTATTCTTCGATTTTGGAGATTGACTCTTATTGTGTGGTGTCTAGGAATCAACCATTGGTGCTGCATTTTTCTCACAAACATTAGCTGTGAATGAAGCCACTGTAAAGTTTGAGATTTGGGACACAGCAGGTCAGGAAAGATATCATAGCTTGGCACCAATGTACTACAGGGGAGCTGCTGCAGCAATTATTGTGTATGATATTAAAAATCAGGTGAGCTAAGGCTTACATACCCTTTATATAGTTTCCTTCATGACGACATAAATTTTTGTCAATAGTTTTTACTATTAAATGTGATATGCAAAATTATAAATGAAACACTGTATCTTTCATAGTATAATTGTAGCCATCAAGATCCAGGATTTCACGTAGTCAGATTATTTTCAAGTTATCACTTATTTATCTTGTCATTGTTATCTATATAAATAAATAAGTCGAATGGGTGTTGAAATAACTAAGTTTAGCATATTTTGTGAGCAAGAATGTCAATGCATACTTTATTATAATCCATCTTTATTTTTATTCATATATGGCATATGGATGTTTTTTATTCATATATTTAAGAGATAAGCTTTTTCATGGTTGGGTGTGTTGCTTAAATGGTGACTTAACTAGAAATCGTGGTTTTGAGTTTATAACCTTAAATTCTTAGCAAATCCTTTTTCCGTGGTTGATTTTTTTAAAGGTTATATATTATATTGTTTATATTATAATCATTATTTTGCTTGGTTAGTTAATTTGGGCCTGTTTACTAACATATCCGTAAAAGCAAAAATGATTGGCCCAAAGCATAGTCAATTGTCATAATCCTAGATGACCGGTCTTCTCCGTAAGATTGCCAGCGGTAGCGACCTCAAAAAATAAAGACCCAACACCCAAACACATCCATGATTTGTGTTATTAGGCCTAGATTTTCGGTGATGACGGCAGCCTAAGACCACCATCCGCCAGCAAATCGTGAGTAGCAAATTTCTATGCCAAATCTTTTACCTTTGTCCGTAAGATTAATATGACAGCTTGCACCCTTGACCTTAACGTGAACTCAACTATATGTTTATTTACCCAGCACCCACCTTGTTTTTCCATTTAATGCCATCACTTTTCAGGTTACATCAATCCCTTGCTCAGGGTCAATGGTAGTAAGAGAGACCCTCCCCCAAATTTATTACAGTTTCAATTTCTTCACCAATTCCCTGACCTGAGGGACTGCAAATAAGTGATAACTTGAAAATAATCCGACTACGTGAAATTTATTAGAGATAAAATTTTAGCTTGGGCTGTCGAAAATAATCTTACATACCCTTTATATAGTTTCCTTATATTTGTTTATCTTTTTCATGTATTTTTACATAATTAGATTTATAATGAAGGGCCCACTGAGAACCACAAAATAATGAAGGGCCCACTGAGAACCGCACAATCAGCTCACAGGATTAGAAATCCCGAATATTGAAAGACTTCTGTTAATTAAGTTATTCTATTGATATATTGCGGGAAGCTAAAGTATATGCTCAGGAGAATGGCCTCTTCTTCATGGAAACATCAGCAAAAACTGCTAGCAATGTGAATGACATATTCTATGAAATAGGTAATCTTAAATGTTTTCCGTCTAGCTAGGGAAACTGCAGATTGAAATTATTGAATAAGAGATTTTATATCATAATGATATTTGTGGATGAAATTAAGATCACATGCTTGCAGACGGTTGAAGTATGCATAGCAATATGATAAAGATGAAGGGAGAAAACTAATTTGGTGCTCAAAATTTTCATGCTCTTTTTATATTATCCACATGTAATGTGTAATCATCTTATCTATAAGGTTTTCAATAACTATATGGCTGGCATCTAAAGATTGTAGAGTCCGTTTTCAATAACTGAAAAAGCATTAACGAAAATGCCATCTAAATCTGACAGATCTTGCTTAATTTGAGACTTTAGTTGGCTACCATATGTTGATTTTCCATGGTCAGGTTTGGCAGAGAATGTAAGCTGAAGTCTTTGACTAACAGGGTAATCATTTAGCTATAGTTAGATGAAATTCTTTTGCAAATATTACATAGATTAAAGGAAAAAATACACTGAAAGCTGAATGTTTTTGGAGATAATGTAGTTTGTATATACAGAACTAAACATGAAGTATTCTGGTTTCCCTAAAAATAACTGTATATAATATGAAGTTTGAGCATAGTGGGGAGTGTATGTTACTTACTGTTTCTCTGATATATTGGCAGAATTTTTTCCCCTTTTCTAAAGGGTTTTTGCATTTATATTCAGTGTTTTTTTCCTGAAATTTTTGGTCTCAAGGGACCTAACACCTACCATATGATTAAAAGCATCAATGCATAATTATTTATTTTCTAAATTATTCATTTTCCATTATAGTTCTTGGCTCCCAGAACCTGCACTCGGTATAAACTTTGCCAGAGATGGAATGCAAGAAAAAGACTGGCTTTCTCTAGTGGCTGTTCACAGTGATGCTGTAGATATCTAGTTCTTCAGAAGATGGTGAGTTATTACTTTGACCTCTTGTTCTCCGTTTATGGTATTTTTGCTGATTAAAATTTTGTTTTGCAGCAAAACAGATTCTAGACAATGTCAGACTCCATTGTTATGAAAAATATCCTTCCCATTTCCTTGTAAATTGCTTATATTTGGAAAAGGAAAATTCCTGAATTAGTTTTCTGGGTAGCAAACACTTGGTGAAGAGTACAGTGACATTACTCTAGTACTTCTTCCTTGGAAAAGAACTTAATGGACTAGAAATTTCCATCTGCCATTTTAGAGAACCCTTTTCCATTTTCTTCCTGCTTTAGCAAACTACTGTTATTGTTCATTAAGCTTTCACTACATTAGGTATGCATTTGTTTTTGCTGGTGGCAATATATGTAAAAACAAGAGGATTTGAAAGGTAATTTGGTCAATATCAGTGACTTATGTACTTGGTGTTCTTTCTATAACATCCTCTTTTCTTCTAATAGATTAATTATGTATGAGATTAATGTTGAGGTTTCAATATTTGCAAAGCTTTAACAAAAGGCAGTTTGTTTCAATGATAAAATAAGCGCAACTTTTCAACATTTTTTGGTAGCTGTTTCTATATGATTGTTGTCTGTATCAGCTTTTCATTCTTTCCTCTGCTGGATACAGATGCGCAGGGAGTGGATTGCTGAGAGAATAAAGGCTTTGCAGGAGTTAGTCCCTACTGCCAACAAGGTTTACGTATTTCTTTAACAATTAATCTTAACATTCAGCTTAACTACAGACTGTTCTGCATATTTTACTTAGTTTGCATCTAAAGTTAATTAGCGGCTAGCTTTATCATAAAAAAGATGTTTAATTATAGACTTATATTAGTTGATTATTAAAATTGCGAAGCCAGTATAGTCCTTTGAGCTGCATATGAATTTTAATTCAAGACCTCAATCGTTTGTGTCTCTCACCTTATCATGATGACATACGACAATGATCAGTTGGTTTTCTTCTAGTAAATTATTTTTTTACTATAACTATGCTAATATATTCTAAATTTCTCTAGTTGCTGCTATTAGAGTGGTATTTCTCTCTTGTTCAGTATGAAAAAGCCAAATCTGAGCCTTCTCTTATCAGTTCATTTCATCAGTTCATGCTTCATTTATGCGCACTTTTTGAGGCTGTAGGATGGTTTCTTTGAACTGAAAATCATCAGCTTTTAGGATCACCGGGCTATATCGGGCCTGCTGATCTTGACCACCTTTGCAAATATGCATGAGAAAGCTTCATTTTTGGCTTCCTTTTTCAAGTTTTCATTTTTCAGGGGGTTTTTCTGTACAAAGAGTTCTATGCAAGCCATACTTCAGTAGTTACTTTGTAGGTTCAACATGTGCAGAGTGGTGAAAATTGATGTCAGACCGGAGCATCAATGAGGTTTATGTTGTATTTTGCTTTTTCTTTTTGAGCTAATGGGAGAGGCAAGAGCAATATGATATGAACAATAATATTTGTATTTAGAAAGTGAGCAAAGCAAGTATTTTTTTTGTTCATCTTTCCACTCGTGTTTAAGAACTTGGATATATGCTAGTTTTCATAGTATGTTTCGGGTTTCAATACTTTGTTATATATATATATATGTTAAATCTATATATTTGTAATGAAATTTATTACAAATTATATATATATATATATGAAAATATAAGATTATTATTTATATTTGTATCTATTATCGCGACGGAAAATATAGTCGCTAAAAATTATTGTAATACAGCGACTAATTATGAAAATAAATTAGCGACGGCACAAGCAAATTAATGACGAAATTTTTTTTGTCTAAATTAGTGATTGAATTAGATATCCATAGCTAATATATTAGCAACTGGGCTATTAATGACTGTTCGTCACGCCGTCGCTAATTTATTTTGGCGACCAAATTTTAATAATTAGCGACGGAAATTGCTTTTCGTCGCTAATTGTCAGTTTTTTTTTAGTGAATATTGTTATACCAGAGTGTAGGGGGCGGCATGGACAAACCAAATTCGCCCAATAGTGACCGAATCCAAAGAAGCTTAGCAATACCATTTGCTAAGGATTTGTACTCACTTTTAGTGGAGAAGCGGGCAACCGTTGGTTGCTTCTTAGCAACCCAAGAGATGAGATTCTTATCGAGATACGTAACATACCCATTTGTCGATCATCTATTATCTTGATCCACCCCCCAATCACTATCAGAAAAACATTGCAAGTGAAGGGAAGAATCTGCACGAAATAGGAGACCCAAGCAAACAGTATGTGTAATATAATGCAAAAGATGCTATAAAACCTTCCAATGGGACTCAGTTGGTGAGTGCATATATTGACAAAGCTTGTTGACAGTAAAGCTGATGTCAGGCCGAGTTATGGTTGTATATTGGAGAGCACCAAGGAGTTGGCGATAGGGGTGACCGTCTGAAAGAGAAAGGTTGTCCGACTTGCACAAAGGAGGCAATGTGGAAAGAGATGTCGCACAACCCTTGATACTTTCGAAACCATAAGAGTCCAGTAAGTCACATAAATACATATGTTGGGAGAGAAAGAGACCATCATGTGTGCAAATAGCCTCTATACCCAGAAAAAGCGATTAGTCTCCAAGGTCTTCGACTGGAAATTCAGCATGTAACTTGTGAATGACATTGGTAACGGCTGTGAAGGAAGAGCCAACACTGCAAAAAAATTGCTAATTAGCAAAAAAAATCCGTTGCTAAAATAAATTAGCGACAACAGGATGAACAGTCGTCAATAGCCCAATCGTGAATATATTAACGACGGAATACAAAATCAGTCGCTAATTTAGAGACAAAAAATTTTGTCGCTAATTTATATTCATAATTAGTCACTGGTATAATAATAATAATAATAATAATAATAATAATAATAATAATAATAATAATAATAATAATAATAATAATAATAAGCGACTACATTTTTCGTTGCTAATTATAAATTTACTGTAAAATTTAGCGATGAAATATTAGTCGCTAATATTGTCACTAATTATTTCTTAAATTATATCCATTACACATTATTGACAGATTTGCTGTTGAAAATCAATCGCTAAATTATTGCATAATTGAATATTTTCTTTTGTTGTATTTTAACATTTTAATCCTATATACAATGATCGCTATTTATTTATTTTCATCCTGTACATAACAATGATTTCACACATACAGATATATTTTTTTCCAAATCAGAATATATTCATAAATACACATATATATAGAAATTTTTTTTGAAACCTTACATAATATTATCCTTAAACAATCTCTTATAAAACAACAAAATAGTAATAATATTTTACAATCTCTGAAAGTAATATTCACAGCTAATCCATATAAGCTGAGATTTTCTAATAAATTTAAAGAACCACCAAACTACACATATAAAACACAATGATATTAGCAAGCCCTCTGGTATTCCACATAAAAAAACAAAATTTGGGACCTTGAAAAGCTCACAAACCTTAGAAGCAGCCAAAATATGAAAATGGGTTCATAGTTCTAAAGTAGAGAGATTCTAGTCATATTTCCTTTTGTTCTCTTAGTAAAGCCATCGTTGGTCCCAGTGCACTGCCTCTCAAGGCCTTGTATAACCATGAATTTCTGCCTGAATGCTCAGCTTTATTCCAATCATCCTTTCGAGATAACAGTTCCTTCTTTGTGCTCAAGGCCTGGTCAATTTCTTCACATGGATTTACCTTTCCATTTTCTGGGGAATAAAGATACATCATCAAAATATGACCCCTAATCTATGGTTTGATTGTTTGCATAGCAGAGGTTAGGATTAATACCTTGGGCAGAACCATGAGTTCCATTGCCACTGTTCAGTGTGAAATCTATTATGGGGCCTTGATCAATGACCCAAGGTCATCAACTCCACTGGCAATAGACTTTTCTAAATTTGACTTGCCTTTTCTGACAAGTCGAACTTCAATAAGTGATGAAAACTTAATCTGTAGAGAAGTTCTATTCTTCAGTTATCTTTCTAGAATAAAATGAGAGCAGTACTACAAATGTTATCGTGTGTGGCTAGATCAAAGATACACGAATAAGTTATAATTGACTGACACAAACAAGGCATATCAAACCTAAGCATCTTAGTAACATGAAAATTGTGTATGAGCTGTTGAGATATTATAAAGTAAACAAAATATAATCTTATCAAATTGACATTGAAAGGCACACCACAGTTAAATTGGCCAAAACCTTTCTCATCAGCTAAGTATTTGAACTACCGAGGATATGACTCTAGCACATTCATTTTAGACCTTGGTTACATGGATCCTCCATTGCTTCAGAGCCTCCTCTTTCACTCTCACCCCACCCAAAAAATAAAATGGAAAGGGAAATGCAAAAGCAAGCAGGCAGAGCCAACATACCCATAATAAACCATCTCTTTGATAAGGAGATGTCTCCAATTGTAAAATTGATGTATCATCCTCTATCTCCTTGTCAGGAAAAATTGGATATCCTGGGACTTGCAGCAGCTTAACTCTATTGAACCCGATATTGTATCGCTTTATTTTTCCAACCTACAGATAAAGAAACATAATGAATTTTATGTTCTCTATCAAGTAAGAGTTTTACAATATTTCAAACCATATAGACTGTACTCGATAAGATAAGAGTTTAGGAGTCCATGACGAAGATAGTTCAATCAAACAATAAGCAATCACATCCCCTTCTTGCAAAATTTTAAGAGCAAATCACTTAAACCTCCATGCAGTAGGATGATTAAGGAAAAGATATCTAACATACTTAATCACTACAAATTCAAACCAAAGTCTTAGAAAAAATAAATGTCAATTATTTCTTTAAAGTGATCAAAAGAAGCAAAGAACCAACGTCAAAATATAACCAAATTTTCATATTTAATCATTGCAAAGAGTGAAACTCAACTTTCATTGTGTAATTCAGTTTGAATCTCATCCAACTTCTTTTGGATGTGCTCATATTCCTTCTTAGAACAAGAAAGTGCATATTTAAGCCACTTCAACTCCTTCTCAGCATCCATCAATTCCCACCATGAAGTTTCAAGGTTGCCCTTCTTCTGGTAATTCAATTGCTTCGATCATGCAAAGTTTCATCTGTAGATTCCAACAATTAATATAGAATAAGTTGATATACAAAGACATAAAAGGGTCTTAAAGTTTGTTACCTAAGAGAGATAAGGCTCAAATAAGATACTATGAAACTAAAAAACAAAGACAATAATCTCTACTGATATACAAATATGAATGACATAAAATATGATCAGTTGCTGCACAATCATAAACAAACCCAATAAAGGTTAATGAACTCACCACCTTACTAACATATTTACACTTGTGCTAACAAACTTTTATTTGCTAATTTAATTGCAAAAACTGCAAGCAAGCCATTTCAGGTAAAAAGAAAATAAAAAAAGGAACTCAAAATTGGGGGGGGGGGAGAGAAAATCCAAGTGTGATGCTCAAAATCAGCTTCCCCTCAAATTCAGGACATGGATGGTATAGGTCATAGTACATTGGATTCATATTCTATTGATAATGTTAAACAAACATCTCTATATGCCAATATCAAACTGTAACATAAGAAAAGTTGGAAGTATAGTGGCAAGGATCTTAATGGAAAGGCACCACAATGCAATATATGTATCCAACGCATGTGTACTCCACCCATTATGCCTTTTTGCTATGGGTGTTCAAAAATGGGCAGGTTACAATTAGGCTTTAACTCAATTTATCTAAGAGAAAAAATGGATTTGAGCTACACATCATCTCATAAAATATACTATTTAAATTAAGTTCAAATCTTATCGTAAACCAACCAAACCATTTTTGAACCCCCTTCATTTTAGCTTTTTGCTCCTATCTATAGCCTAGAACCTCGAGTGCCTCTTATCTATATCATATCTTTAACCACTATGAGAATGACACATCTAAAATATGCCTTTAACAACAATGGAAATAATAAATAAATACAGCATCCTGTAACAACTACAATTACAAAAATGAAAAAATAGTAACTATGTGCAGGGCATTAAGAAGATACATGCTCCTCATTTTGAGATATTCTTGCTTTCAAGTATTCTACCGATGTGTTAACTTGTTGAAGTTGCTTAGCTAGGGCTTGTTTCTCCAAAATTAGAGAACTCTGTGCCTGCTTTGTCTTCACGTTCTCAGAAACAAGCTGCAGTTTAAAATTGCAATGATAAGGTATAAATAGGTAAAGCTATTCACAACTACCAAATAATGTAACAAATCATACTCATCCAAACACCATTATAGATACTGAAGACATACCTTGATATTGTAGTCATCCCTATCTATCACTTGTTGTAACAGATGTTGATTTTGTGTTCGCATATCTTCATATGCTTGGCCAATGGTTTGGATGAGTAAAGAATTTAGCAGTAGAAAGAGAATTAAAGAAGAAGATCAGAAGGATGACGATAATGAGAAATGAAAAAATACAGTCCCAGGTAGGACATAAGCAACAGACCTCAATTTTAGAGATATATATCTCAGCCTCTTTTTCTTTAGTTTTAATAGCTTTCGCAAGTTCCCAAACATCTATGCACATGAAGTAACAGCAGAACACCATCAAGAATGTGTTTTTCCATAAAACTCCCAAGCACCATGATCATCAACATGAGACATAAATATTTGGTAATATATGAAAAGTAACTCTAAAACAAAAGCCAAGCTTTTGTGCTATTGTAGCCATATAACCAATGACATTCACAAAAACCCAAAAAGGCAATGCCTGTTGTCATTTCATGTATAATTATTGATTTTTCTATCAGAAAATCTCTACAAAATCTGTATGTTTTGGCAATAACATTTTATATGGATGTCACTCTAAAGCCCTTCCCATTTGACATTTAATTATATCTAAATGAATAATTTTAAATTTGTTCAACATCAAATCCTTTTTATATTAATTAAAAAAATTTAAGAGTTCGTTGCAGTAAAAATTAATTATGGCTTTATATTTTTTGAAAATGCAAAATTGGTGAATGTTAAATACTATTAAACAGTGCACAGAATCCTTAAATTGAATTAAGCAAAATTAATTGTGGCTTCATATTTTTTGAAAACGTCCACAAGTCAAAAATAAAAAAACAACAAGGCAAGAAACAAAAGCCAAAACAGCCTATAGACAAAAGATACGAATCTATCTATTTTCGCAGAGACATTCACTGTTTGGTACTCTCCAATCGCTTATAAAGCAAATGTTTCTTCATTTATACTTCTGCAAACATTAAATGCACAAAAAGTGATGAATTATTATTACCAACCTAGAACTCGAATAGTATCGCAAACCCTATAGACAAAATATTATAGGAGGATGAAAACTTATTAAGCAATATCACTGTTGTGAATATAGTTTCATGAAACTTTTAAGTGAAAACTTTGCAGTTTCTCAAGAAAAACAAAAATGATTAATTTATGACAAATAATTCTCGCTCTAACTTTCAAGCCAAAATCAAAACCCTTCCAAGTAGAACAATTTCAAACTCAATTATTTAAGATGGTGAAATGAAGCTATCTTATTATAAATGAAAACTGGAAGTGAAAAATCAATCAATATTTTCCACATAGTTAATCATAAACAAATTAAATCAAGATACAAATGAGTAAAGATCGGGGTTGTAGAAGATGGAAAAGAAAATATAAAGGAAGTAAGAAAGAAGAGGAAAACACTTACTTAGTCATTGAGTTCTAGAGATAAAGAATTTAAAGAGAAATGAGAGAAGATAATAGAGAGAGCAACGGGCATAGAGAGGGAGAAGCAGAGACTGGTGAGCTGAAATTTGCAGGAGTGAGCTCAAAACTCTTCCGAATCCAATTCAAAGAAAGACCTTTTCCATTCAAGCTACCAATAGCTTATCTTACATGAATCCAAAGAGCAAATTTGAACCTGAAACCTAAAAATAAAAATAGTAAATCAAAGGAGATGAACAAATCTAACCCTAAAGAAGTCAGATCTTCAACTTAAACCAGTCTGGCCTTGAAGAATTTCACGAATCTTTTCCTAATAGTGAGAGGGAGGAGTATGAAATGAAGAAGATAGAAAAGAAAGGAAAGGTCAGCTATGAGGCTTAAGGATCTTCAGTTAGTCACAAAAGAGAAGGGAGAAGGAAACTGGGAAAGGACGGCCTTATTTCATGATGGAGAGGGGATGAGCGAAAAAATAGGTTTTCTACCACACATAGCTTATGCCTGATATGATTTTTACACCAATGCTGAAAAGTAAAAAAATCGAACTCCACCTATATCGTATTTACATAACAATAATATATACATTGGATCTCTAGTGCAAAATTTACCCATCTTTTTTACTAATTTAACCTCACAGCCTGAGAGCTAGTTTAGCTTAAATATTTTAGATGGTCTAAATTATAAATAAAGAAATCCTTTTTTCTTTTAATTCTCTTTTAGTTAATTATTACCGATTAATGTATTGTTAATTGCTTAAGGATCAATTAATTCTAAAATATTCTTTTTTAATTAAATTTCAATCTAAATTGGCTAATTTGTTGATAATTATATTCATTTTTTTAAAATTAAAAAATACCCCTACTTTCATATGTACAATATTTTATTAAATGGAGGATAATTTCATAGATAAATTTATATAGAATTTTTATTTGCATCAATAGATATAATATGTATGCATTATTATAATTATAAAATTATATACTTGTATATGATTAATTAATTAATTTTTAATTGTATTTATATATAATTTACTTTATTATAATTAATGTAATGTTCTAAAATTTAATTTTTCAATATATACTGTTTAGAATTGTGTGTGTGTATATGTGTGTGTGTGTGTGTGTGTGTGGAAAGAGAGAATCTAGACTCATATTTGAGATATTTCAACTATATTAATTGAAATTTGTCATTAAGAATGAAATATTTAAAAATATATTTAATGTTTGAATTTATTATAAACTAGATGTTATTATCTTGAAATGATTTAAAGTAGATATTTTATTTTGTGTGTGTGTATATACCAACCTTCAAATTATACTCACTCGTATAGCATCCTCAATAAATTGATCCTCGTGAACCGGAATCAAAAGTACTGCTCACATATAAAAAAGTATTGTCAAGCGACTCAAATTTTGGGACGTTACAGATCAAACTTCTTAATTTCATATCTTATTTTTTATTTCCATTAAGATAATTAACTTTTTTAGTATTATTAGCAATTATTTTTTATATATCTATTACTGACGATTGGGGATGATCGATGGGTCTGGAAAGTAGCACCGAACCACCAAAGGTCTAAAACTAATACCTCTCAAATTTTGGAGCGTTACATAACCAACATATATAACTAGACATAAATTTATATTTATTATGATAAGTTCATATTTATTTATTTTTTTTAAATAAGTTAAAATTTAATGAAAAACCAATTCTATTTATTTGTATGCTAATTTTCATTTGATTATAGATAATTATGTGATCATACATAATAAATACATAATTTATTAAGATATGTGAAGAGAAAGGTCAATTTGACTAGTTTTAAAAGTAAATTATATTTAGTTAAATATATGGTATAATTATATAATTATAATATAATACAATTGCAAGCAAAAATATAAAAGTAAAAAATTATAATGTCCCTGCCAATTTTCATTATTTTGTCTCTATATTTAAAAATGGTTTGATAAATATATATAATTAAAATTTCTAATAATTTAATATTTGATCGAAATTTTACAAAATAAAAATAAATTATAATTTTTTTTATAATTATTAATAAATTAATTTTATATGACTATTTTATAAATATTTACTTTTATTAATTTTCATAATGTGATTATATAATAATTATAACAAGTAGTTTATTATTATTATTATTATTATTATTATTATTATTATTATTATTATTATTATCAAAAATGTAAAATTTCTAAATAAATAACTTTAAACTTTGAAATAATTGATAAAAAATTATTATCAAATTATAATATAATTTACAAACTTCTATTTCAAAATAAAATATCAATTTCATATGATATATATCAAAAATACATGAAATAGGAAAAACTATTTTTTATTTTATTTGCGACAGATTAGCTACTACATCATTTCGTCGCTAATATTTTTTACTAAAATCTAATACTATTAGTAAACCGTCGAAAAAAGTGGCGCGGTATTTTTCCTCAAAAATTAGCAACTAAAACTTTCGTCGCTAAATTTTCTAAAACTAATTTTATGAATAAAAAATAAAATAACTTAGTGACGGTACTTTGTCGCTAATTCCGTTGCAAAACACGGCGCTTAAATTTTTCGCCAATAATTAGTGACTTTTTGTTAATTCCGTCGCTATTTCATCGCAAAAAATGAAAATAACCATCCCAAGACGGAATTGTAAAACAATCGCAAAACCATCGTAAATTGGTGATGAAAATAATACCGTCGCTAATTTATAGTTTTTTTGTAGTGCAGTAACCAAGATCTCATCCACATAAAGAAGAATAAACGGAGAAGCGACAGCAAAATTACAAATAAACAAAGAATGATCAGATTTTGATGAAACAAAATCAATTTAATTACATAATTTAGGTTAAGTAATTAAATATAAGTTTCATTAACCTCTTACATTATGTAACTATGACATAATCCATCCCAATAATTATTTTTCATCTCAATTGGCATTATTACACTTCTAATACCTTAAATTGATAAAAATAACATCAAATGCCCAATTTGTAACTAAGTAACATTAAGGAACCTTAAATACCCGAATTCCGCCACCAAACTTCCACCCTCCTAAGTTTTGTTTTCTTCATTTGTTCAAGTCTCTAAATATTTATTCTAACATTTTATCAAGTTAATTCACTAATTTAAGCCATATAACATAGTTACCTAATGCAAAATTCAAAAGAAATTCAAGTAAATTAGTTAAATTAATGGTAATTTGCATCCACTAACCTCAAAATGGCTGTGATTAATGGTAACATGAGTTTTTATTACAAATTTAAGTAATTTAAAGCTATAATTCAACTCTCCTAATCATTATCTACATGCTCCTATAATTTCTCCCACTAATCTCATCAAAATCTCAAAAAACCATAAAATTTTCCTTACTTTCTCTTACCTTTTTCCTTTAGTTTCTTGGCTTCCTTTTGATACCATCCCTTTTATGAATTAAAGAGGAAGGAATTTTGAATATAGGGTTAAATTTTGAGCTTAAAATTCAAGGAGAGAAAGCTTAATTGAGTGAAAATGGAAGGAGAAGAGAGAAGAGAGGTTTTAGCTTTGCTAAAGAAAGAAGGAGAAAATATTGGAATCTTGGAAAGATTTTCAGATATTTAGTTGCTTATATAGGGTGCTTTAAGTGTACAAAAGAAAGGGCCAAGATTCATTTGGTAACTATTGAATCTAATGGCTTTAGATTATGCCACATGTCACTCATTCAAGCATATACACATATCCTACTACCCTATGGTTGCATACACTAGATTATGACTTCCTAAAAATGACTCTTATGTCTTCTCATGGTCAGATTCTCGGGTTTGGCTCTTTAAATGACCCAGTTTTGGTTTTTTACCTCGAAAATTGAGCTGTTGATCCGAAAGTCAAAATTCTCTAAAATTTTGCCCTGCTGTCACTATATATTAAAGAATATATCGTAAAAATTTCAGCTCATTCCGATATCATTTCGATATACTTTTAGTTTTGGTGGCCTGTGGAGTCGGTCCGTAATCCGAAATTCCAAAATTTTTAGAATTGTTATTTTTCAGTTCCATGGGTGTTACTACATTACTTATGACATGTATATAAAATACGAAGTCAATCGAAGGTCTCTAAGGTCTCAAAATATTTAGTCAAAGTTCTTGTCAAACCTACGCCGACTAGTGAAATTTTTTTTATTTTGCCTTTTTCAAGGCCTATTTAACCTCAAATTTCACTCAAATTGCACCATTAAACTCCATTTAACACGTATTTTCATATTTTATGTTAAATTCACACTGCTTGTTGGGTCGTCCATCCTCGGTTTTCCTAGCTCGGGCTCGTTTAACAGTACATTTATTTCAAGTTTTCTACCATATTCAACTCTGATCACTTCGAAACTCAACCTAAGGTAATTGTTCACACTCTACAACATATCATGCATGACAAATGCAAATTTGGGGGTGTTACAATACTCCCTTTCTAAATAAAAATTTCGTCCTCGAAATTTACCTGAGCTGAATAAATGATGATATTGTCACCTTATGGTTTCCTTAGGCTCCCACGTAGCCTCCTCTATATTGTGGCACTTCCAAAGTATCTTGACTAAGGAAATCTACTCGTTCTGCAATTGTTTCACTTCTCGGGCTAAAATTCACACCGGTTCTTTCATCATATGACAAATCAGATCTTAACTAAATTTCTTTTGGTGTAATAATGTGGGAAGGATCTAAGCGGTATCTTCACAGCATAGAGACATGGAATACATCATGGATCATTTCTAATTCTAAAGGTAGCTTCAATCTGTAAGCCACTGGTCCCACACGCTGTATCACTTTATAAGGGCCCAATAAATCTGAGGTTGAGTTTACCTTTCTTACCAAATCGAAGAACTTTTCGCCATAGAGAGACTTTTAAGAATACCTTGTCTCCCATATCGAACTCTATATCTTTTCTCTTCAGATCTGCATGTGATATCTGCCGATTTGTTGCTGCTTTCAAGTTGTCTCGGATTAACTTCACTTTCTCTTCAGTTTCTTTAAACAAGTCAGGCCCCACTAGTCTGTTCTCAATCAATTTCATCCAGTATAAAGGTGTTCTGCACTTCCTCCCATATAATGCTTCATATGGAGCCATTTTGATACTGGACTGATAGTTATTATTGTAGTAGAATTCTATTAATGAAAGGTAGCTCTCCCAATTGCCACCGAATTCTAGTACACAACAGCACAACATATCTTCCAATATCTGTATCAACCACTCGGACTGACCATCTGTCTGTGGATGGAAAGCAGTCCTATAGTCCAGGCGGGTTCCCAGTGCTTTCTAAAGCTTTTACCAAAATCTGAAGGTGAACTGTGGATCCCTGTCTGAAATTATGGAGATGGGCACACCATGAAGTTTCACAATCTCATTTATATAAATTTTTGCAAGTCTAGACAAAGGAAAATTTGACTTCATAAGAAGAAAATGAGCTAACTTGGTCAGTCTGTCAACTATTACCCAAATGGAATCATGTTGCTTCCTGGTGACTGGTAACCCAGAATCAAAATCAATGGTGATTCATTCCCACTTCCATTCTAGTATGGTAATGGGATGCAGTAACCTTAAGGGAACTTGATGTTTGGCTTTTACTCGTTGACAAATCAGATATTTGGTCACAAAATCAACTATTTCTCTCTTCATACCTGACCACCAGTAAAGTGTCTTTAGCTCCTGGTACAATGGCATAATGGCTACTGTGAGCTTCAGTCAAGATATTTCTCTTCAACTCTGCATCATCTGGTATACAAACTCTACCTTTGTAATACAAGAAGTTATCACGACCCAAAGCAAACTCAATGTTTTTGCCTGCCTGTACTTAAGGATGAGAAATAATAGAAGCTAATCTGCCATCTTATTGTTGAGTAGCTTTCACTTGCTGTAAGAGATTTGACTTCAGTTGCATTTCAGCTACTAGTGCCCTATCTTGTGCAACATATAGCTTCACTTTCATAACTCGTAATGCCATCAAATATTTTCGACTAAAAGCATCAACTACCATATTTGCCTTGCCAGGGTGGTAGTCAATCAAGCAATCATAATCTTTGATGAGCACCAGCCATCTCCCCTATCTGAAGTTAAGTTCTTTTTGTGCAAAGAGATAGTTCAATCTTTTGTTATCGGTGTAGATGTAGCATTTTCCCTATAAAGATAGTGTCTCCAAATCTTCAAGGCAAACACGATGGCTACTAACTCCAGATCATAGGTAAGATAGTTTCTCTAGTGTGGTTTTAGCTACCTGGATGCATAGGCCACAACCTTTCCTTCCTGTATAAGCACACATCCCAACCCATTCCTGGAGGCATCATTATAAATAACATATGGTTTACCTAAAGTAGGCTGGGTAAGCATAGGAGCCTCAGTCAACATTATTTTCAGTTCTTTAAAACTTTCTTGACATCTTTTAATCCACTCAAATTTTGCATTTTTTTGTAGTAATCTGGTGAGTGGAAAAGCTATCATGGAAAATCCTTTCACAAACTGCATGTAGTAACCAGCTAACCTAAGGAAGCTTAGAACTTCTGGAACATTTTTGGGTGGTTTCCATTCAAGGATATCCTTCATCTTCTTGGGGTTTACCTTGATACCTTCTGCTAACACTATATGGCCAAGAAAAGCAACTTCGTTTAGCCAAAATTCACATTTGCTGAACTTGGCATATAACTGTTGTTCTCTCAAAGTCTACAACACAATTCTCAAATATTGATCATGCTCCTCTAGCATTTTGGAATATACTAGGATGTCGTCAATGAACACCACCACAAACTGATCTAAGTAAGGGTGGAAGATGCGGTTCATTAAGTCCATGAATTCAGCTAGGGCATTTGTGAGGCCGAATGGCATAACTATAAATTCATAGTGCCCATACCATGTGCAAAAAGCATTCTTAGGGATGTCTCCCTTTTTCACTCCAAGTTGGTAATAGCCCGATCTTAAATCAATCTTGGAGAATGTGCTAGCACCTTTTAATTGATCAAATAAATCATCAATTTTGGGCAGTGGGTATTTATTTTTTATGGTGATTTTATTCAACTTTCTGTAGTCAATGTAAAGCCCGAGAGATCCATCAAACTCGTGGAATGAAAGTTCGATCAGATTCACAGGAAAAGGTGGCTTACTGTATTTAGATAGGACAATCCCTATATACTCTGTTCACAACCACAGTGTGACCCAAAGGGTTGCTCACAAGGGTGTCCTGATCTAACATTGCTTTTTCTAACCCCTTTTCCTGTGCAATTATGGTGCTCAGATATGAGTGTGTGGACCCAGGGTATATCAATGCACAAACAACATCATCAAATAGGTAAAATTTACCTACAATCACATCCGGGGCATTCTAGTCCTCTTAGGCTCTTACTGCATAAGTCCTGGCATAGGAAGGCCTATCAGTAACTAGTGGAGCTAGAGCACTACCCCCAGTGGAAGTAGCTCCACTGGGTCCTCTCCTACCTCTACCTTAGGCTGTAGGAATGGCTGGTCTGCCTGTAGGAGTCTGAGCAACTAGAGTAGTGGCCTGTATTTGTGCCCGTGGACAATCTCTCTGTAAGTGGTCCTTAGACCCGCATCTTATACATGTACCTGTCAACCTCCAGTACCTGTTTGAATGATGGCGTGCACAAAGCTCACATACTGGTACATCATATCTAACTGGACCTTGTCCTCTTGGAGCATTACCAACTGATGGCATGGATGGGTGCTGGGCGGGATGCAGTACGCTGACTAGCCACTGATGTACTCATAGACTCATGTGGGGGAGCTACAGTGGAATCCTGGGCTCTTTTACTGGACCTACTGCCTGATGTTCCTGAAGCTGGCCTCCTCCTCTGCTGAATCTAGCTCTCCTTTTCACTTCCTCCTGCTGGATAGCTTCCATTCCGATAGCCACATTGACTAACTCCTTCCTATTTGTATATTATTTTATTGCCAATATCTTCCTCAAGTCCTTATGGAGGCCTCTCTCGAACAACTGACACATCTTTTTTGGAGGGAATTTATAGTCTTTCATGTAAAAATTGAGCCTCTTAAATTCTCGATCATATTCTTGAACAGTCTTGTTACCTTGGCGCAGTCGCAAAAAAGCCTCCTCCATAGACCTCAGGTATTCTCTACCCATATATTTGTCTCTGAATTACTGGTAAAAGTAACCCCAAGTAACCTGCTCAGGTGGGGTCTGTCGTTTGACAATATCCCACCAAATATAAGCCGATCCCTGAAATAACGTCACTGCTCCCTTGAGCTTTTCTTCTGGTGGATTATGGGTAACCTCAAATATGCTCTCTAATTTTATAAGCCATTCCTCTGCTTGTGTGGCTATAATCGGCTCTCGGCCATAGAAGTCCTCAACACCCAACCTTTTTAATTGCTCCAGTATAGGTCTCCTAGATGACTAGGGTGGTACCTGCTGCTGGGGCTGGAATCTCAAAAAAAACTCTGCCATCATCGGCATCATACCAGCTGGTGTAGGAGACGGAGGAGTCTGAGCCACTGGCACAGATGTAGGTATGGGAGTACGCTAGGAGGGCTGCTGTGATCTGGTGCTTGGTATGGATTCTTGTACTTCTAGGCTCGCAGAACTTCTAACTCATTTCTCATATAGTCGAATATCACATGCATTCACATCTCACATAATATTCATGTAGCATTTATCTTACATATCCATATTCTCCAATTCAATTAACTTAACATGATAATTACAAAATAAACATACATATATATTACATAACTAAAATGTAATAATCTCTCGTGCCACAACTATTCTTTCACTGTCTGCTTCCTTGCACTTGTCCCTACACGCAGTCAAAAATAAAATTACACGTTGAGCAACATAGTCACTCAGTGGTGGATGTACTTATATAAAATTTAACTAACTATTTTATTTATTATTTTAAATTTAAATTACTATCTTCTCTTCAATAAGTTTAACCTATCCAAATTATTCAAAATTGTTCTCTTTTACACTATTATTTACTTTGATTTACTCTAATAATTAATTTTCTTATTAAATTTTATTTAGTTACTAAACTTTATGAAGATTTACAATTAAGTCCCTAAGTTGACTTTTTCCTTCATTTTGATCTAAATTTTGACCTGTTTGACTTTTATTAAATTTTCAATGGACAAATTACATTTTAGTCCTTCAAAATTTTCCAAGGATGATAAATTTACAATTTAGTCCTTAAATTTTTGACTAATTACATTTTTTCCTTTTTACTTCATTTTGCTATTTTAACCTCCTTGTTCATTCATTTTGTCCTAAATTACCAATTTACCCTTGCTTTATCTTATAATTACGATTTTGCCCTTATTTATCATATTAACCCCATCTTTCCCATTATTTATTATACATTTATTTTAATGGCACTTAATTCATCATAATAACTCTTTTATCCAAATTATCATAAAAATTACCATTTTACCCCTAGTTGACACCAGTGCAAAACCTCAAACTAGATAAGCGGGATGGAAAATTCGGTGTACTGGAGGGATCGTACATCTAGGTACGATACCTAATCCCAGCACTACTATATATTAAATGCCGGCTATCCTATCACATATATCATGATCATTTCTGATAAAAATTATCTCATAAACTCATGGTATCCCATGAAACACTACAAGAAAATTCTCAAATACCGACGAAAAATTACCGATGGAACATTTTTCATAGGCAATTACCGACGGAAAAATATTTTTCGTAGGGAAAAATGTCTGAAAATATGTATTTTGCGACGGAATAATAATTTCGTCGTAAATAATGGAGGAAAATTTGCCGCCCAAATTTATCGACGAAAATTAGCGACAGATTTGTAAAAATCCGTTGTAAACTTAGCGCCAGTATTTAGCGGCTAAAATTTCTCACGAAATTTATCGATGGAATTCATTTTCGTAGGTAAATTACCGACGAAATCCTATTTTCGTCGAGAAATTCCCTACGGAAATAATTTTCCATAGTTAAATTGCAGATGAAAAATAATTTCGTCGGGAAATTCCCTACGGAATTAATTTTTCGTAGGTAAATTACTAACGGAAAGTTATTCCGTCAGTAATTTCTTATTCCGTCAGTAATTTCCCTATGGAAATACGATTATGTAGGGAAATTACCTACGAAATTATGTTTTCGTCGGTATTTTACCGACGAAGTCATTTCCATAGGTAATTTACCGACGAAAAATTATTCAGTTGGAAATTTCTCTACGGAAATTTCATTCTGTAAGGAAATTGAAAAAATTGAATTATAAGTTAATCTAAACTAAATTCATGAAAATTTTTATTTAGTGACTATATTCATAATAAATTTATATCTAAATAATTTAACCTATCATTTATTGTAAAATAGAAAATAATTTTATAATATTTAGTATTTCGAATTGCAACGTGTATTAATAAATATATTTAGTATTTTTAACTTGATTTATAAAATGCTTGATAAAAATAATCATTAAATATCTTGCGCCTAGATTACAATTCACTCCTTTTTTTAAATAAGAACTACACCTTTATAAGTCTAATTATAAACCATATTGGATACTAAAGGTGACAAATGTTCACCCAATCCATGAATTTGATATAACCATCTATGTGAATATGACCTCAACAAATTGTAAATAATCCGTTTGTAATTCTTTAATTATATAATTATATGTGATGCCATTTTTTTGTTTATAATATGAATATAAAAACAATTTATAAATTATACACACATAAAAATTTTATTTCTAATGATACACTCATGATTTGACTAGTTCATTATCCATTTAATAATAACTTATAGATTATTTAAATTATTATTCGAAATACTTATCAGATGTCGTATTAGTATTAAGAATTATAAAGTTATCAAAATACTTATCAGATGCCGTATTAGTATTAAGAATTACAAAGTTATCAAAATATTATATGATGATAATAGTAGTAACAACTTTCTTTACTAACTCCTATAAAAACTAAAGTCATATATATTAATAATTTTATTTATTACTTATACAGAAAAATTTTCAATTTTAATTTATTTTAACAAATATAAATTATATATTATTGTAAATTTAATTGGAAATAATCTTTCCTTATAGTTTTGTATTTGAGGCCAAAATGTCTTTTCCCCGTACAAATAATTACTCTTTCATTTTTTTAACTGAAATCCTTTATATTTTTGCATTTTTTTAGGGTTTCACTTTCATTTCTCTCTCTCTCTTTCTCTTGTTCTCTCTTCTCTCCGCCGCTCTCCACAGCCGATGCAGGTATGGGTTTTTTCTACTTTCTCCTCTTTTCTTGTTCTTCTCATCTCTATATTTTTCTTTTAGTTCTTGTTTTCTTTTAGTTGTTGGTTTGTTATTAGTGATTTTCTTCTTTTCATTTTCTTCTCTCTTTTTCGTTCTTTATCTTTCTTGGCTTCTAACTTTCTTTTTCTTTCTCTTGTTTATTTCTTTTTGTTTGTTGATTTCTTTGTTTGGTTGTTGTAGTTCTTTGTTCGAGAGACACTATCAAGTAAGTACCCAATTTCTCTTTTTTTTTTCTTTTTATATGTCATTTTTATAATATTTAGGTTGTTCTTATTGTAATTTTCTAAGTTAGATTTTTACAATAGTGTTGTTCTTTTCCATTTTCGTTGTGATTTTGTTGTAGTCGTTGCAATTTTCTATTGGTTTTGTCTGCTCATGTAATGGTACTTGCAATTTATGTTAAATTATAACAAATTTCCATTTGGGTTAACATTTAGAAGTACTGAGATTTTGTTGGTAGCTGGCAACACGGGTACATGAGTTGGTAGCTCTTGGTGGGTATCTAATTTTGCTCCAGTTCTATTTTTGGTTCGTTAAGTTCTTTTGGGTTTGGGGTTGTCTTATTTTTATCCTTTGTACATGTCTTATTTTTAAGTTGTTTGGGTTCTGTCATTTCGGTTTTTTCTGTTATGTTTTTGTTTAAATTGTTGTATTGTGATTTTTATATTATTTTGAAATGAAATTTTTTTGCTTATCAAAAAAATAGAGCAAATACACACACACACACACACCGAGTTCCAAATTGTATTGAATTTGTAATTGCTCTAGTAAATTGAAATCTATGTGAGTATGCTTTATTCTTTTTGTTATCCTTCAACAATAGTTGCTTATGTTTTTGTGAAATATTAATTATGTTTCTATCGATATGTTCATGTTTTTGTTTAAATTGATGTAGTTCTATTGATATTAATTCTCTCCATTTGTATATTATTAATAAATGCACCATTAAGGTTCTCATATTTCTTTCTCATAAGGACTGCTGCAAACAGACTTCTTGTAACTTTGAGTAGAAAGGAGGTTTAGCATTATTTTCTGTTGTTGATTAATATGATATTAAGATAAAGTGGTATGTTCTTGGCTTTTGAAATCTGTGGCATGTGTGTGGATAGTTCTTGGCTTATGTTTTATCACTTTCCTCATATGTCCTGATCAATATCTATGTTCATTGTAGTATATTTTTATCCACGGATAGCTTGCATTTGTTATAACAATTTTTTCCTATGATTATCATATTTGGCAAATATGTATGATTTACGCCTAATTCATACTGACCTGAAGCCAGAAAATATACTTCTTGTATCTTCTAAAATAATAACAATGGTATGATTATAAGAGGAGCAGATTAAAGAGACAAGAGCTCTCAACTTTTTTGGAAAGAAGCCTGCTTTTCATGTTCTTGATAATGTTATTTACCCTGTTCACGTGAAGAATCTTTCCATTCAGGTAAACAATCAAAGTTTTAGTTAAACTTCAATCTCATGAATGATCATAATTTTTCAATTAACTAATCAATGATTATGTTGGGTTCAAAAATTAAAAATGGAAGGATTTGGAGAAGTTGGCGGATGAACTAAGAGAAGAAATAGTATACAGTGTGTCAAACAGGAGGTCATTTGAGTTCAAGCTTAGGAGTGGCAGATATCATAGTGGCTCTCCACCATGTATTTAGTACTCCTGAGGATAAAATTATTTAGGATGTGGGGCATCAGGTATGTATAATTTTGATTTGAAATTCAAGATAGAAACTAAAATATGCATAGATTACTGATAAATGAAAAATCCATATATATAGGCATACCCACACAAGATACTGACAGGAGGAAGATCAAGAATGCATACGATTCAACAAACATTTGGGCTGGCAGGATTCCCAAAGAGGGATGAAAGTGAACACGATGCATTTGGAGCATTAATGAGTGTGATCATGGTGTGTTTGAATCTCGCTGAAGTTTTCTTTTATTATAATTCATAGTGGATTTTGAGAGATATTTGGGATTTTGTCTTGGTGAAATGGGAAAGTCTTCGGGTGTGTTTGGCTTTATTTTATTTTTAGCATCTCTCTTATTTAATTACATCGGCAATGCCTTATTCATAGATGAGCCCCTTTATCATCTTGACAGGTTATCATATTTTTCTCTTTCCCACCTCATAGATAACAACGTCTCTTAGTTGTAATTTCATTCATATACATTAGATTACCAACTATGCATAGATGTATGAGTTCCTTGTGTTGGCAAATGTTTACCATTTGTTGCACCTGTTTAGGTCAAGAACAACTAGATCATACGATTGTGAAACATTTCAAGATTCATATTTAGGTGCATCTGCATGTTTCTCTGAGAAAATGAGGAGTATCTCCTCTTCTGTGTTTTTCAAATTCACCAGCAAGTAAACATGGAGGACTAAGTATTGACTTGATATGGAAATTTAACAATTCATAGTTACTGATAAATAGTTTATGGGATACAACAGTATCAAATTTCCATATCTGTTTGTTGTCATATCCACAGACCAGTTTGTTTCTATCTCTTCATGGCTATAGTGATTTTTGCTCTTTTGTTGGCTGTTATTTACTGTTTTGGAAAATTATAGCTAACTTTTAGACTTTGGTCTGTCAGTGTTTCTGGTCTTCTAATGATGGTTACATTAAAGAAACTTTTATGGCTATGGTTGTCTTCTATGTAGAAAGCATTACTTAAGAATTTGTAATCTTTCTATAATTATGCTTATCTTTCATAAATCTTATGCTAGAAAATGAATTTGGAATCTTTGTATAATTACGTCTATCGATACATTTTTCAACTCTGTTGGCAAATAGAAGAGCATTATGGGTTGATGCTAACTGACTGATTTTGTTTTCATGAAGCACTTCTCAAATGCTGGATTTCCCTGCCCAATTATGCAAAGTCCTTCTGATCACTTTTTACGTGCTATAAACACAGATTTTGACAGGATAATTGCAATGTGCAAAAACTGGCAGGTATTTGTTTCAGTTCCTAAATTAATGATTATTGTGTTAATGGAACTATTGAGATGCTTTTGAAATAGAAGACAAGGTGCAAACAACAGTAAACAAATGTAAATGTATGAAATTGTTAGATTGTATTTGTCCAGTCTAAAAGGTTTAGTGAAATAGACATCATAAAAATTATTTTGTGAACCTATTTCATATGGGATATTTGACATGAATTAAGTAATATTCATTTAATTTCAAGGAACTTTTGACATGGATTGCAATGCACATGAAACCATGGTAATAGGATAACCATGGAAATTTGTCCTCGGTGAATATGGATACTGCTGTTGCTATACGTACCCTAGAACAACATATAAATCATCTGCTAATGCTGCTGCAGTTGAAACAATGATATTGAGACTCACAAAAAAGGTGAGATTTACGAACTCTTATAGTTAGACATTTTTCTTCATTTTTTGGTTTTTGACCTTTGCACACACTAAGTCATAGAATTTCAACTTTCTTCTCATATGTGATAATTTATGCAAGAAGGTCCATATCTTAAAAGCAAGGGAAAAGCTAGCAGCGCTACAAGGATTGTAGTATAAACTTGGAGATCATTGTTAATCATGTCAAGGGGAAATACTATTGGCTTCGCCTTATTCTTTGTATACTTCTCACACTCTATATTGGAACAGTATTTTCAGGCTTGGGGCATTCTTTTTCTTCAGTTGTGGTGAGTTTCTTAAAATTCAACTTCAAATAATGAATCTGATTTTCTTTCCATAAGATATCAAAGTAAAAGTAGACTTTAGATCCTTGTTAAATCTGGTGTCTTCATGATTTTGAAGTTTGCTGAGCACAGAATTTGATGTGAGGTTAAGCTGGCCTTTATAGCATTCTTATTGTAGGAACTGCTTTTTCTAAGAATCTGCTTATCGGTGGCACATTTGTGATTTCTTTGGCCTCCTAGGAAAATCTGCAAGTTTGAAATCATTGATTTGTACAGAGCGTATCTTTTTAAACATCTGGCAGAAGTTTCTCATCTAATGTCTTTTTCCTTGTAAATATTTGTTTTAGCTGTAAAATGTTTTGTGTAAGTTGACATCAGTTTTTGGTCCATTGAATGTACTTTTTGTACTTCTATCTTCATTTGTTGCATCCCCAATTTTTTTTTGTTTTTACACTGACAAAGCTCTTGTATTTAATCTCTTTACCTATGTCTCAGATACAGGTTGCAGCAATATTCATTTTCGTATCATTTACTTCTCTTCTTAGCATAACAGGAGTACCTTCCCTACTGCAGGAAATCAAGGTATTATGTTGCTATGTATATTTTTTTATTTTTTGGCTTTTAAGTTAAGAACTTTGTCAATGCAGCTTTATGTATTAGAAATAAGAAGCAACATTAGAAATGATTTTCTCAAATTGAATGTTTGGATCATTTCCATTCTATGTTTGCATAAATTGTTAGTGATATGTATAATGCTTTCATTTTTTTGAAGCATTCGATGTATATGTTTCACTCTTGTTCTTATTTTCATAGGCTGAAAAATGTATGAGAAAATACTGATCTTAGCTAATTATTAAATAATTATTAACAATATATAATATTTTTAGTGATGGAATAGTGACAGATATTTCCGTCGCAATGTTTTTAGCAGAAGGCAAATTTACCGACGGAAATAACTTACCGTCGTTAAATTTGCCTACGAAATTACTCATTCCGTCAGAAATTTGCCTATGGATCCATATTTTTGTCGGTAAAATTTTCGAAAGAAAATATAATTTCGTCGGTAAATATGATGAATGACGACAGTTTTTGGTTTGCACCTCTCGACGAAATTAGCGACGGTAAATATTTTCTGTCGGTAAATTTCCCGATGAAAACTTTTCCATCGGCAATGGTACCTACAACCGGTTCTCCTTCGCCATTTTCCGTCGGTAATTTTCCGTCGGGAAAATGAAATTTTCTTGTAGTAAAATATATTCTTATGGCTAGCCATAATATCCCAAAGTCCTGAAATTATCCACTGAACACTAAGGGTATTAGTTCACTTTATATAATATCATATTTTTTACTACATCATTTATTCTTTTCATCTTAATTTAATTACACCAAACTCCCAAACACCCTTAATTAAGTTTAATAGTCATACATACATCACATAAACATTAATTATCACTTTATTTTAATTAGATCACATCATTTTTCTCATGTATAGTATCAGCCATCAAGGAATTCTTCACTTACAAATTGTTTCTCATTCCAACTTCATGCCATACACAATTTCACATTCATTTTTAGTCATTTCATGGTGAATTAAAGTAACTACACATGAAAATCTCAAGTTTTATTAAACTCTCACATTATGTAACAATGACATAATCCATCCCAATAATTATTTTTCATCTCAATTGGTAGTATTACACTTCTAATACCTTAAATTGATAAAATAACATCAAATGACTAATTTTTAATTAAGTTACATTAAGGTACCTTAAGTACCCTAATTTCGCCACCAAACTTCCACCCTCCTAAGTTTTGTTTTCTTCATTTGTTCAAGTCTCTAAATATTTATTCTAACATATTATCAAGTTTTATCAAGTTAATTCACTAATTCAAGCCATATAACATAGTTACCTAATGCAAAATTCAAAAGAAATTCAAGTAAATTAGCGAAATTAAAGGTAATTTGTATCCACTAACCTCAAAATGGCTGTGATTATGCTTGTCCCTCCTTCTCCTTCTTCTTTCCTTTTTCCTTGTTATTTTTCCCTTTCTCCTCTTTTTCTTTTTTAGGCCAAAAATGGAAAAGGAAGATACATGAGTTTTTGTTACAAATTTAAGTAATTTAAAGCTATAATTATACTTTCCTAATCATTATCTACATGCTCCTATAATTTCCCCCACTAATGTCATCAAAATCTCACAAAACCATAAATTTTTCTTACTTTCTCTTACCTTTTTCCTTTAGTTTCTTGGCTTCCTTTTGATACCAGCCCTTTTATGAATTAAAAAGGAATGAATTCTGAATATAAGGTTAAATTTTGAGCTTAAAATTCAAGGAGAGAAAGCTTGATTGAGTGAAAATGGAAGAAGGAGAGAGAGAGAAGAGAGGTTTCGAATTTGCTAAAGAAAGAAGGAGAAAATACTGGAATCTTGGGGAGATTTTCAGATATTTAGTTGCTTATATAGGGTGCTTTAAGTGTACAAAAGGAAGGGCTAAGATTCATTTGGTAACTATTGAATCTAATGGCTTTAGATTATGCCACATGTCACTCATTCAAGCATGTCCAATTATCTTACTATGCTATGCTTGCATACACTAGATTATGACTTCCTAAAAATGACTCTTATGTCTTCTTATGGTTAAATTTTCGGGTTTGACTCCTTAAATAACCCAATTTTAATTTTTTACCTCAAAAATTGAGCTTTTGATCTGAAAGTTAGAATGCTCTAAAATTTTTCCTTGCGTGTAACTATATATTAAAGAATATATGGTGAAAATTTTAGCTCATTCCGATATTATTTCGATATACTCTTAGCTTCGGTGGCTTATGGAGCTGGTCTGTAATTCGAAGTTTTAAAATTATCAGAATTGCTATTTTTCAGTTCCTTAGGTGTCACTACAGTACTTATGACATGTATATGAAATATGGTGTCAATTAAAGGTCTCTAAGATCTCCAAATATTTAGTAAAAGTTCTGGTCAAACATACATTGACTCGTGAAATATTTCTTCCTTTACCCTTGTGAAGGCTTATTTGACCTCAATTTTCACTCAAATTGTACCATTAGACTTCATTTAACACGTACTTTCATATTTTATATTAATCTCACACTGCCCGCCAGGTCATCCATCCTCGGGTTTCCTAGCTCGAGCCTGTTTAACCTAACATTCAATTCAAGTTTTATGTCTTATTCAACTCTGATCACTCCGAAACTCGACAAATGCAACATATCATGCATGACAAATGCAAATTTGGGGGTGTTACATGTTGCTTCCATTCTTTATGAGTTGTGGACTGGTCGATAACCTGACCTGAGTCATTTACACCTTTGGAGTTATGCTACTTATCTCCATAATACCTCGAATAAATTTGAGAAATTAGGATCAAGAGGCAAAAAGAATATCTTTGTGCGATATTCTGATGTATGAAAAGGATACATGTTCATGGGTGAGAAAGCAAATGGCTAAGTAATAAAATTTGAATCACGAAAGTCATATTTTTGGAAAATAAGTTTTCAACGTTAGGCGAAGTAAGTCAAAACTTTACTTTTTATGAAACTCAAGAATGTGAACTACTTAGATCTCTCCATCTGAGTGGGAGAAAAATTGATGAAGAAGGTTAAGACTCTCTTCTCAACGGCCTTAATGCTCGGATATCCATCCTTCAGTGGAAGGATGAGCATGCCTAACTCCAATAGGAGTATGGATATTTAGGATCCTTATTTGAGTGGGAGCATAGAGCTCAATCCCAATGGAAGCATTTCAAATTATGATGAATATATGAGACATATCATTTGTGCTTAAGTTGACTGAGATAAGAGAATCTTATGTGAATGATCTCAAATTTTTCCTAGTGTGAAATCCTATTTTTTAAACCCTCAGAACACTTAACTTATACAAGGAGTACAATTTAGTGAGGCTAGCTTAGTTAGTCTCCAAATGGTCATGAAAAAATTTTATCTCAGCGAATATAATTAGAAAAGCGAGTTGGATATAGTAAATGGGAAAGATGTTGTTCCATTACATTTGGTGGTTTTGTGGTTTACTAGTTAACCTATTGTAGTATTTATAAGTAGAGATACAATAGTGAACACGAAAAATATTTTTATGAGATCATGAGATAAAACAACGAATGTGAGAAAACTATCTAGAGTCTGGCATACTATTATGAGAAGATCTTATTTCTCGAGATATTATATATCCCTAACAATTGTATAGCACTAGTGTTCTCGATGTATACTGGTCACATGAACTATCTGCCTGTATGATAGGAGAGAATGATTGAAAATCATTTCATCATGTGCAAATGAGAGACGAAGGAGTTTGGAATATATTTATGACTCACAAGATGAGAAATTGGTTCCAATATAAATGAGAATATATTGGAATAGAAAATAATATACATAGAATTAGTTTTATATTAGAATTTCCCTAAATTAGGAAATCTACCATTATTAGTGAGGAAAATTACTTAATTTCAATTAGGTAAGTAACATATTAATGATTGATATTATTTTCTTTACTTAATTTGTGTAAATATCAATTTAATTCATACTAATTAAGGTAATTTATGTTACCTTAATTGGAGCCTTATATAACAGCTAAAATTCAACATTATGGGAGTGTAAGAATAATTTACATACCAAAACTCTGCTGAATTGCTTGCGTATATTTTCTCTCCTTTTCTACTACAAGAAAATATAAAAATAGTAACTTAAATTATTTTATTGCTAATTTAGCAACAGAAATCCAATTCTGTTGCTATTTAGCAACGGATAAAAATGCCCGTTGCTAAAATTGGTTAAATATTATAGATTTAGCAATGGAAATATATTTGGTTATCTTTATCTTTGCCATCAGCTTTGAACGCCACCTTTTAACAATGGTAATTCCCTCTCTCTCTCTCTCTCTCTCTTTCTCTCTCAGCTAATATATTTAGATCTTTTGGTATTATTAAAAAAACCCTAAACATTTCCTTCCATGTTCTTCTCATAATAGCAGTGAGTTCTTCTTGATCACCTTCGCCCTTTTTCATCTTTTTCTCATAATTATGAATCCACTCTCTTTATAGGTTTTTTAATTCTTTCCTGATTTCTCTGCTTTTTTTTTAGTCTTTGGATGCTACTTTAATTTCACTTGTGATTTAATTATTGGCGTCTGTTTATTAAATCTAAGTTTTTCTTGATCTGCAATTTGAAAATGATTTCTCACCCAAATTTTATCCTAACCTTTGAATTTCATGATTGTTGACTGGTATTATACCTTGGTCTGTAAATAATACGAGTATCTCTATATTTTACTATCTTTATTTTTCTTTTAACGAATTTATTATAGCAATGGAACCAGGCATCGCCTTATTTGGCTGGAGAAAGTGCCGCATATCATAGGACCTCGTCATACGGAGATGATGTTGTGATTGTAGCGTAAGTTGTTTTCCCTTGAAATTGTAACTCAGTTTGTCATTCAAAAGTAGTCGAATTGATGAGTTAATAGTGAGCTTGCTTTATATTTTTTTTCACCTGGTGCGTTATGCAGAGCTTATCGAACACCTTTGTGCAAGTCCAAGTGTGGTGGTTTCAAGGATACTTATGCCGATGATTTACTTGCTCCAGTTTTGAAGGTGTTTGAGATTTGAATTAACTCCTTTGGTTTTATTTTTCTTTTTTGGGGAAGGCAGGAATTTCTTCAGTTTTGTTTTAATTTTTTTTCTGGTTGCTTGTTGCAGGCGTTGATCAAGAAAACAAATTTAAACCCAAGTGAAGTTGGGGATATTGTTGTGGGCATGGTGTTAGCTCCAAGATCTCAAAGAGCAGGTGAATGCGGGATGGTTGTATTCTATGCTGGCTTTCCTGGTCTTTTTCTTTCCTTGTCTCTCTAAGGGAAGCATAATTTGTCACTTCCTCAGCTGCAAAACAAGAGACAATTTAGTTTAAAATATTTATGGACCATCTAAATGTAACTACCTCAAAGGAACTTACAGTCTATAGTGACAGTCAAGCATCGATAGCTTACATTAAAGATCTGAAATTTCATAGTAGGACTAAGCATATCGACATTAACACTACAAAAAAACTGTCAATTAGCGACGACATCATTTTCGTCGCAAATTTTGTGATGGATTTGCGACTATTTTACAATTCCATCGTGGGAGGATATTTTATATTTTTTGCGATGAATTAGCGACGGAATGAATAAACAGTCGCTAATTATTAGCGACAAATATTTCCCTCGCTAAATTTTTTAATTTATTATTCATGAAATTAGTTCCAGAAATTTTAGCGACGAACATATTAGTCGCTAATTTTGAAGGGAAATTATAGCGCTTTTGTTGCGACGGTTTAGCGACAGAAATTATTCTGTCGCTAATAGTAATTTGTTACAGTAAAACAATTAGCGACGAAAATAATTAGTCGCTAATCCGTCGCAAATAAATTAAAAAATATTTTTTTTTAATTTCACTCACATGATTTATTTATAGTTTCAAATAATTTTAATATAGACCATATGAAATCAATATTTTATTTTGTTACTGAAAATTATAAATTATTTTATAAGTTGATAATTTTTTATCAATTATACCAAAATCTAAAGTTATTTATTTAGAAAATAACATTTTTAATAATAATAATAATAATAATAAAAACTAATTATTATGATTATTATATATTTACGTGTTCAAGATTAATAAAAATAAATATTTATAAAATAGTAATATAAAATTTATTATTTCATTTAAAATAATAATAAAAAAATTTGTAATTTATTTTTATTTCATAAAATTTAAATTAAATATTAAATTATTAGGAATTCTATTAATTTCTTTATCAATTACCCCCAAATATAAACTTATTTATTTAAAAAATTTACATTTTTAGTAATAATAATAAATTAATTGTTATAATTATTATATAGTCATATTATCAAAGATAATAAATATAAATATTTATATAATAATAATATGAAATTTATTATTTCATTTAAAATGATTATGTAAAATTTATAATTTATTTTTATTTTATTAAAATTTTGAGCAAATTTTAAATTATTAAAAATTTTAGTTATATATATATATACAAAATTATCCTTGAATACAAAGATAAAATGATGAAATTTGGCAGGGGTATTTTAGTAATTTCAAAAATTTACCCTACATATAAAAATAACATTTTCTCTCCCCTCACCTCTCTTCATTGTTTCAATTGAAAATAGCTATTTTCAATTGCAAGATAAAAATAAGAACGAGTGAAATTGATCTTTTCCTTCACATAGTAGAAAAATAAAAACTGGTGAAATTGACTTTTTTCTTCACATAGTGAAATTAACCTTTTTCTTCACATATCTTAATAAATTATGTATTTATTACGTGTGATCACATAATTATCTATAATCAAATAAAAATTAGCATCCAAATAAATAGAATTGGTTGTTCATTAAATTTTAATTTATTTTAAAAAATAAATAAATATGAACTTATCATAATACTAAAAAAATATAAGTTATCTTAATGGAAATAAGAAATAAAATCTGAAATTGGGAAGTTTGATTTGTAACGTCCAAAATTTGAGTCATCCGACAAATACTTTTTAATATGTGAGCAATATTTCTGATATCGGTTCACGAGAATCAATTTATTGAAGATCTTATATGAGTAAGTATAATTTGAAGGTTGATATATAAGCATAATTAAGATTGAACATATGTAAATCTCTTTGTATTTGTCTAATTTTTTTACTTAATGCTCCAAGTTATTCGCAGTGCTACGTGTGCCTTTCCAGTCGCCTCTCCTCACTACATTTACTACGTCGTTTTATTGAAATTTTACCTTTTCCTATGCTGTGAATTTGGGATAGCTGCGCACAACATGGGAACGGTCGGAAACAATGTGCACCTATATTCAGGCGCGCACCAGATGGACGTCAGTTCAAAAATCAGATCCAATAAATTTTTGGAGTCCGGACTTTGTTTGACGTAAATGGTAAAGGGTCTTCATCTCTGCCTTCCTCATTGAGCACATTCTCTCACCCTCACTCACACTTTTCACACTGTCCTTGTGAGTTGCGACGCAACGCAGCCCATCTCCGACGGGTTGTTGACCTGAAGTTTGTGCTCTTTAGGTAGTTACTCTTCCTTACTACTGACGATTAGTTGCGCCGATCTCTCTTTTTTATTTTTATTTTTCTCGCTTTATTATTCATATTGTTCCTTTTCCAATTTTCGTTTCAGCTTCACTCGCATTTCACTCTCTTTGCGACTGAAGGTATGTATTTCATTTCCACCGACGATCGGTTCTCTTTGTCCGATTTAGCTCTGTTCCCATTTTTAAATAACAAATAAATTAGAGGTGAAACTTCTGCTTATTGATCTCTTAAATGATGTTTTCCCTTCAAATCTATGACATATTATTCAATTTACTGTTCATTTTTTCTCCTTGTGTTTCTGACCAGCTCTCTTTGCCAACTTTTATAGCTGAAATATTTCTCCCTCTTTGTTTGATGTTGTTGCGCTTTTGTACAGCATTAATTCCCTTCTTAACCATGTGCTACGATTCGGTTATTTTTGTATATGCGTAAATCTTAGCATTTCGTGCGAATGTTATCTTGCAAACATTATATTATGTCTGCATGGAAAGTGGATGAGTAGTGTTCAAGACGCGTGGTTTGTTATTTGTTTGTAAACATAATCGACAAATGTTTTTAAATGTGGATTTCTCGGCATTGTCGATTTGGGTCATAATTATTACCTTTGCCTTCTTTTCATAATTATACATCAAAGAGTTGTTTGTTTCATGTAAATGAAAATGTAAAAAGGTTTCAGAGATGAAAGCTGAGTATTTTCCCCCAAAAGAAGATGTGATTTTGCAGAATGAGGCACCGACAGACTTCTATATACTTGTCACTGGTGCTGTGGTGAAATGCCCAACTTCATCCTCTTAGTTACCATTATCTTTGCTTGACATTTCTACTTAGTGAAATTTTCACATTCTGTCTTGTAATATCTGAGTTTCTTGCAGGATCTTTTGGTTTACAAAAATGGAGCTGAACAGGCAAGTATTAGCTGTTGAAATTCACTATGCATCGAGACCTTTGCGTTATAATGCATTTGTACTGAATCTCCGATGAATGGTTGCATGTTGTTGGGCAGGCAAAAACTGGTGATCTTTGTGGTGAGATTGGGGTGCTCTGTTATAGGCCACAACTTTTTACTGTGCGTACCAAAAGACTGAGCAAAAACTGGTGATCTTTGTGGTGAGTTTGAGTTCAATTTTTTTTTTTTTTAAAATCACCTGACATTAATTTCATATGCAATTTCATCATTATTTCTACAAATTTATTAATTTATTTTCCTTCCTAATACAAATATATAGTAATTGATGGGCTTGAATCTTGAATGACATCAATTTTTCACTGTCATACAATTAAAGAGCTGAAGCTACAGCAGTTTATCATGTTTCTGTTGAACTGAATTAATGAGCTGCCTAGAGAAAATTCAAATGGGTGAACTAAACTCAATCTGTAGATTGAGCTCTGCAATTTACCTATTTTTGTTATCTTCATCAACCTTTGTTTCAACCTAAACACTAGTTCACTTGTGCATGTCCTTTGTACTATAGGCAGATCTGGAAAATCATACACTATCTCATTTATGTCTAAAACCCAAATAACTCGTGTAATAATAATCCGAAATGGAATGCAGCTCTGATAGCTTTGTTGGGTCTTATTTAAGACTGAAGTAACTAAGTAGATTTGCAATTTACTAATGCTTGGGCTGTCAAAAGACTAGATTTAGTCTGATACTTGATCTGCATCCATTATTTTAAATTGGGTATAGTGCAAATGGTATAATATGTTTAGTAATAATAATTTTCTTTTTTTACATAATTATAATATTTAGTTTCCATTTGTTTCACTAATAGTGTCTATTCTCATTTTTATATCTAATAGTGTCTTATCCCCGTCTTCTTGTCATACTTGCTTATTATCTCGTTATAATATAGTGACCATTGTATGTAGCATGAATTGTACCTAGTTTTAATTTTCTGTTCTTAAAGTTTTAAAAGAGCTGTAACCTCATCTTGATTTATTTTAAGAGATTGACAATTTAATAGAAATGCTGCAAACGGATAGAACTATTGGGAGCATAAATAATGTAGTTCTCTTGAAGGTTCAATTGGAAAAAAAAAAAAAAGTTGAATAGAGAAGAACTTGTGGCAAAGTGCGGAAGTCTATTTTGTTCCTCTCTTTGCATATTGGAACAGCACAATTGATGCACCGAGCATAGGAGATCTTTGGACACTGGCAGTGGTTATTTTGGTTAATTTGCACTTGGCTATGGACATCATGCCTTGGAATTGGATTACTCATGCAGCCATTTGAGGATCTATAGGTGCAACTTTCATTTGTGTCATTTGCATTGATGCGGTGCCCTCTTTAGTTGGATACTGGTAAGCTCTGTTCTTTATTGTAATATAGATCCTTATTACTTCATATGCAATGGTTATTTTTATACTCTATAAAACTAAGTGGCAGAATTGCAATCATTTCAATGGTTGTTTTGTTTGAAGCATGGAAAACATTAGAATTTCGTTCCATGTATTATTGCCTTTTGGTATTTGCTTGTACGCCTAACACCGCCTTAGCTGTTTCAGTGACATATAACAGTGAAAACTCATAGATGAATTGCATTTTCAATTTATCGCTCATTAACTGGAGAGTCAAAACTATAGTCGTGCAAAAAAAAAAAAACGAAATTTAAAACTTAGCATGATATTGTTGCTTGCAGTCAAAAAAGGGAGAAAAGTGTTGGATTACTTAGGCATATTCAGTTGTGCATTCTTGATTGGCATGTGCTATGAATAAGTTTGTCATGTGGATTCTTGCTGTTTTTGTTTTTTTATTCTTTTCTTTTTTTTATTTTTCCTTCTCTGTTGAAGAACTAACAAGTTTTCAATTTTGTGGCAGAGTTCTCTTGTTGATCTTCCTCTGAAGAATTTCTACAGATATGTAGTACCAATCATGGTATACCATCTAATTCACAAAGCATTGGTTTCTTAAATTTAAAAAGAATTACTTTTGGGTTGATGTTTTAGTTATCCTGTGACTTTTCAGGTTGATTTCAGTAGTACTGATAGCACAGTATCTGAAATTGCTGATTTCTAGTGACAATAATAACCATTTACATGGGAAAAAGAAAGTGAGTTCCTACATTATTGGCTAATAAAGGTGGTCCAGAGTGACAGCCTTAGCTAGAAATTTAGGTTAAGATTTGTGGACCTATGAATCATCTCTGTCTTTATTTATACAGGGAACTGATAATGGCTGGAACTCCAACCTTCTGAAATGGGCGTTGGGCAAACAAGATAACATTAGCTGTGAGTTATATTTTATTTATTCTGATAGCTTTTTCTATTTTATTTTTCTCTTCCAATTGTGTATAGGCAGTTTCTTATTAAACTAGCTCTCAAAGTCTCTTGGGCTTTTGTATATGCTATTGGCACCAGTCATCTTTGATCAAACTAGTTCTCAAATTCTCATTTGAACCACCAGAGAACTTGTGATGAATTCTTTAATGGAATTGGACAACAGATGTCATGCAATTAATCTGTCTACTATCCTTAAGAGTGTTATGTTTTTCCCTTAGGAGCTTGGAATGCACATATCTGTCTGTGGAATATCTTGGATATTTGAGTTTTTTGTTATGAAACATTTGTCTTTGGTTATTAGAACAAGCTCTTATATTCTGATTTGAGTTATTGGAAAATTTACTGTCACATCCTTTACTGGTTTTGGGAACAAATGCTTAAGCACTTGCTTTGTTTGCTTTGCTTTTAAGACACTGCTTACTTTTACATTTCCTCTCCAGGAGCATGGGAAGGGTGGCCGTCGAGGGAAGCCAATTAACATTTTTCCATTGCTTCTGGACATCTGTAAGCATGCATCCTCTTTATCTGAATTATTCTTCATTCTAATTTTATAATTTGTATTTTTAGTTAAAAGAGAAAATCAAAATAAGCTTAAGTCATTTGAGGCGCTATTGGAGTGGCCAAGTAGTGAACTTCTTAAAATCAGAATCTGTAGATTATACTTTTGAATGAAAAATCAAGCACTTAAACTGATGGTGAAAAGAGATAAGTAAATCATAAGCAGGAGATGTTGAAAATTAGAGATGAATGTCTTAACCCCACTTTGCATTCTCATCTAAGATGTAAATCAGAAAATAACTGGATCTTAATTTTCGTTTTTCTCCATTTTACTTCCACTTTAAGTAATATGGAAAAATAGAGATGGTAGGGCATGACACTTTTGGCCTTTTATTCTCAAGATAACTGAATTTGAAATTGGAAGATTGAAAAGCTAAGAAATGCTCTACTATTGTTTATCCTTGATGTCACAATCATGAATTCTAGAAATAGTTCAACAGTGATCATGGTTCTTAGTCGTGGTGCTTACCTCCTCTTGAAAAAATGAGTTCTTTCACATCGCTGGCCATTTTAAGAAATGGTCCTCTCATATTTGGTATAATTGTATTTGGTTGGCCATTTAAAAATGATAATTGCCTGTTTTTAGATGCATATGTGTGTTGCATGTGATCAAACTTTTTAGCAAGTTTGTCTTTCCTTTGATCTTGCCCTTAATGCTTGTCTTTCGAATTGCGAGTAATTGTTTGCCTTTTGATTTTTTTTTTTCACGCAGACAAAGGCAGATGCTGGCAAGGGTGGAAAGAAAAAATGATTTTTCAAGTATTTTATTATCATCTTTAAGCGCCGATACTCTTGTTTGGGCTTTCTTTAGCTTCTAGGTAATTTCGGATGAAATCTTGTGTTGTCTACTAGGTGTCAATTTTGTACTTAATTGTTCGGCAGTTTTTTCTTTTTTGAAAGGATGATGATTCATGATGTAAATTATGGTCAAGAGTCTAACGTAATGAGTTTATGAATTCTTTTGTTGAATTCAAAGTTCTTAATTGGAGTTTGAACTATTCTTGAAATTCCTACGTTCAAAGCCTTAGTGAGATCATTTGTAAAATTTAAGAAATGATTACACGTTCATGCTGAAGCAGGTGCGCCATTACCAATTCATCATTCATCTTAGTTAGGTGCACGATAGTTACTTAGCTAATGTGTAATAATTTAATTAGTAATAATTTAAAATTAGGTCATGCAATAATATAGCGACGGATTTGCGACAGATTTTGTGTAATAGATATAATTTAAGAAATAATTAGCGACTAATATTTCATCGCTAACTTTTACAGTAAATTTTTAATTAGCGACAGACATTGTAGTTGCTAAATATTATTATTATAATTTGGCGACTAATTAGGAATATAAATTAGCAACGGAAAAAATTAGCGACGAAATTGTTCTGATTTTGAACTCCATTGCTAATATATTCGTTACTGGCATTTTAGCGACGGTTTTTGTTAATTAGCGACAGAATTTTCCGTCACTAATTAGCAGTTTTTTTTTGTAGTGTAAGTGTCAATACATTAAAGAAATTGTTGCACGAGGAGAAGTGAACTTTCAGTATAATTGTACGCTTGATATGGTAGCAGATCCTTTAACTAAATATGTATCAAAAAAATGTGTTTAAGAGACATGTTAGCTCTCAGGGTTTACCTAGGATTTAATTTATAATGTAATATCTTGACATTGTTATTTATGAATAATAATAATAATAATAATAATAATAATAATAATAATAATAATAATAATAATAATTGAGTTTATTGTTGGCAATACAAGAGTGTGAATGTTTATATATGAATATTTACTGTTATAAGATAAAGCATGTTGGACAGAGAAGTAACCCACTCACATGGGTGTTTACATTAGTTTTGTTAATAAGTTAACAAAGTCTAATATGAGGCAATTTTTGAACACAAAGTAAATTTCAAGAACAAGTGTCTTCTTGCAGAAATTACAAGATAAGTCTTGTTAACGTGCAAGATAAAAGCACAAATGAGGTTGTGTGCTTTGGATTAAGATCCAAAATAGGATTAAGAATAATCTATTGATATGTTAAATGTAACTATTATATTCTACCAAAAAAGCCAAAATTAGTCCTGAAAGAAGTTGATTAAAGTTGGATATATGCTTTAGTGCATTGCAACTTTATGCTTCTATATGGTGTTAAATAAAAATAAGATATGTGCTCCTTTAAGGAAAATGAAAGAACACCATAGCACATGCATCATACCATGTGTGCTTAAGTTGACTGAGGGAAGAGAATCTTATGTGAATGATCTAAAAGTGTGAGATCCTAATTTTTAAACCCTCAAAACCCTTAACTTATACCAGAAGTATAATTTAGTGTGGTTAGCTTAGTTAGTCTCCAAAGGGTCATGGAAAACTTTTATCTCGATGGATATAATTAGAAAAACGAGTTGGATATAGTAAATGGGAAAGATGTTGTTCCATTACATTCGGTGGTTTTGTGGTTCACTAGTTAACCTATAACTTATTGTCGTATTTATAAGTAGAGATACAATAGTGAACACGAAAATTATTTTTATGAGATCATGAGATAAAACGACGAATGTGAGAAAACTATCTAGAGTCTGGCATACTATTATGAGAAGATCTTATTTCTTGAAATATTATATATTCCTAACAGGTGTATAACATTAATGTTCTCGATGTATACTGGTCACATGAACTATCTGCCTATATGATATGAGAGAATGATTGAAAATTATTTCGTCATGTGCGAGTGGGAGACGAAGGAGTTTGGAATACATTTATGACTCACAAGATGAGAAATTGGTTCCGATATAAACGAGAATATATCAGAATAGAAAATAATATACATAGAATTAGTTTTATATTAGAATTTTCCTTAATTAGGAAATCTGCCATTATGAGTGAGGAAAATTACCTAATTTAAATTAGGTAAGTAACATATTAATGATAGATATTATTTTATTTACTTAATTTGTGTAACTATAAATTTAATTCATACTAATTAAGGTAATTTATGTTACCTTAATTGGAGCCTTATATAATGGCGAAAATTCAGCATTATGGGAATGTAAGAATATACTCCATACCAAAACTCTGCCGAATTGCTTTTGCATATTTTCTCTCCTTTTCGTTGGGATTTTTAGTTCGTGGCACTAGAGATTTCATCCCCAACCTTGCGTGGCGTGGGTGAGAACTAGACCGGTAACGCAAAAAGCGGGTGATCTCAACATTTGTGAATCTGCGTTTTGAAAGGTATTTATCCTTATTTCTCGTAATATATCGCGATATATATCTTTCAATATGTACTTTAGGTTACAAGTAAAATAGGAAACAGATAGTCTTGAAACTTTAACAAACTAAAACTTAATAAAAAAAAAAAACTATCCTTATTAGATTTTCTTTAATTAAATCTGATTATATTTTAATCAAATTCAATCCGATCATATCACAAGTTATAGCATAATTCGGAACATAATTGAAACATATATACACGACTATAATATAAATATGATAGAATAAACTTATTTTTTTATTATTTTTTTTTTCAAATTGTATTATAATTAGTATAACAGATAACTTGTCAAGTAGAAAAGTAAATCGTGTTCTGGTTAAGGGTATGGCGGTCTTGATTTTGAGTTGGAAAAATCGAATAAGCATTTCTGCATCATCTTGAGTTCACATTTTTATCTTGACCAATATCTTATTACCGATTTATAAATATATTTATATACAATAATGAGTAATTAGACTGAATGAAAAATCAAGACCACCATTGATCATTATTCGTCAAAGTAGAATACGAATAGTTTACTGATATGGAGTGTGGGCGTGAAATATTAACCAGAAAATTTAGATAGTGACTGAAGTTAGGGAGAAAATGGAAAAGAAATTGGTTGATAAAAGCCCGATTGTCATTTAACCTTTAAAAGACAGAGATTTTGGGTCTGCTGTCTGTCAAAGACAGTCTCCCAAATAAGAGGAAACATAAGGAATCTATGCTTATATCGAGTGAAGATATTTATGCATAGAATAGAATACAAGATTTTGGCAAAACAGAAAAGAAGAGAAGATTACAACTAACATTGTACGTGCGGCATGTTCAACAATTTTCAATTTTTTTTTCCATCTTTAATTTGACTTTGATTTACTATATTTCTTATAGATAATTCTTATTATATTCGATTCAGAAATTATATATTAACAAAAATTGTCACATATTTAACTATATATTTTTTAATTTTTTATCCAATATAGTATTTATATTCAATTATTTATTTAATTTTTAAATTTATTTATAGACTCGATATAAATAAATATGTTGTCGTTTGTTATTTAGCTCGGCGACACGATTGATAATTTCTCAAAAGGTATTACTTCATTACAAAAAAAAAAAATTCGTCTTAAATTATAGTTCATTTTCCTTTGGAAAATTATAACTAATTCAATTCTTCAATACATTCTGATTTAATATACATGATCATTAACATTAAAAATGACATTTCATGCTTTACTAATATGCACTTAATGTCGCGTTTATTAAATTTTTTGAATTATTCTTTTAAAGTTTCAAATTTAAATTTTCACTATAAGAAAATCATTAAATAGCAACGGAAATTATTGATTTTCCATTGGTAATCAAAATAAGCAAAGGAAAGTTCGGTTGCAAATTCGTTAGTTGCTATTTTTAGCAACGTAATACAAATCCGTTGCAAAATCCACCCAATGTAATATTTGGTGAATTGATTAAATTTAGTTTACGTTGCTAAAAATAGTAATTTCCGTTGCTATTTTTACCCACTAATATTTAAATGATTTTTTATATAAATAAATTCTTTATTGACCGCTGTAATTTTTAATTATTTAGATTATTGTTTTGGCTACTTGCCTGGGATTGTGGCTCCCCGTCCTCCTGCAAACATATATATATATATATATATATATATATATATATATATATATATATATATATATATATATATAAACTATCCAGAAGCCAATGAGGTTATTTGTTTTTAAGTCTTTTTTACTATGGTAAAATTGATCATTAGGTTTACAAATTGATAAATACAAAAGCAAAATTTGAAGGCATGTGGCGTTGTTATTTTAGAACTTGTTTGTTATTGCAGTATATTTTCTTTTGGTTATTTATTTACTCAGTACAGATAAGGTTCTTACATTTTGTATTTCCTATTAATTATTTGGGATGGATTATTTTTCATTTGAACAATTTTCGGGTTAATTGTACCGGAGGTTGTTGAACTTATGCAATAATTACCAGAAAGTTACAAAAAAAAAATTTAAATTTTATAATATTTACATGAAAAGTCAGTTTAACCGTAAAACACTTAAAAATTTATTAAAAATTTAATATGGCACATGCTATGTAAACTTTACATTTTACAAGATAATTTGTGGCAGTAGACATTAGTAGTAACCTATGCAATGCAGTCAAAACGATAAAAAATTGTTTTTATTCTTTATCTTAAATTTATTTTCCTTAATTAAATAATGCATTATTTGTTTTTATTATTTAATGCATAAACAATACCCTTGTTAATTTTTATGAAAAAACTTATCCGTTAAAGTTAGTGCCACAAGATTAATGTGCTAAACTATCAATAACATTACTTAGTTCTCATTGTCGTGTAGCAAAATAATTTTCCGCAATTCTGCCACTTATTTTAGCATTTGGAGATAATAATTTTCTTATCCGTTTTTATGTTACAATACACCCTTAAATTAAAAACTACAAGAAAATATTCAATTAGCAACGGAAATTTTTGATTTTCCGTTGCTAACCAAAATTAGCAACGGAAGAAGTGATGACAGATTTGACCGTCGATATTTTTAAATTCATCCATCAATTAAAAAACAATTTACGACAGTAATAATCGTCGCCATTCTGTCGCTAAACTTTATTGCAATTTTTTACCTATAATTTTCTATGGAGAATACATGTAGATAATACATTGCAAAATCACACTACTCTTGAACAACCTTTAAGCGAGGAAAAATAAGCAAATTTTACAAACTATTACATTCCCATCTACGAGTCTCAAAAACAAATAAAAAAAAATTAAGATGAGAACCGTAATCTAGTTTATATAATTGACTCTCATTAAACCCAGGAAAAGACTATACCGTAAACATTAAGGTGCACAATGATAAAGTATAGGCCAGGAAACCAACCTAGGATACTTGATCCAACAAGAGGTAATTTCACATTTTTATTATTTGGTACACAGTAATTTCACCTAGTTTTCAAGAATACCAGTATCGATTCCAAGACTAATAGTACCCTGGGCTAATTCCTCCCTTCTAAATATTTTAGATTAACTCTACTTCCTTGGTTGGTAACCTCAGCCAAATGAACATCCATAAGCATAATGCATCATCATTTCTAAACCTTCAATGTGGTCTTTCCATCTGTCTCTGTTTATCATTCATCATTTGAGTTGCTTATTGTTATTAAAGAAAACACACACATCAATGATCAGGGCTGTTTAGCAATTTGTAAAAGAGAGCAACATAAGTAGTTAACCCTACCCGTTACTCAACTATAACTGAAATAAACTTTTGTGTGTCAATCTCCATAAAACTACAGAAGAGATGATCTATTAGAAAACATATAGTTAATTACCGAAGGTCTATTTCAGCTTTTGAAACTTCAAAGAACACAGAATGTGTCAGGAAAAATCAGAGAAATGTATTTTCTTAAAAAAAAAAAAACAGATACATTAGCTCTTGCCTACATGTCTCCCAAAGTTTGCTACAAAATGGACAGATGTAGTGACTGCAAGTATATGCCTGTACAGCAAAAGGTAGATACAGAACTTAACATGAATTCCAAAAGAAATTGCTGCCCTTGCAGAAATTGAAAACAACAAAACAACCATAGCCAAAGCAAAATCCCAGCACAGAATAGACCTGAAAGCAATTTGAGTGCATGAAATAGCCACAAGGAAGAGCTTTAACACTTAAACTTGATGTGAACAAAAAGTCACAGCAGATCGGGCAGTTTACCTCCATTCCTTTCTCTCGGCATTTATGATCCACTAACTTCATTGCCAGGCAGCAATTACACTTCATGCAGTGGAAGAAGTCAACACCAAGTCCAGTTCCATCACGGCATAAATTGCAAGAAGGGCAATGATATACGTTTCTGATATACATTCAAACCACCAGGACATCGGTTGGGTAGAGATTTAGTTCAATGGCAGCTATTCACATACAATTGATGCATCACAAACAAGTTACAAGATTGAACTCACATGCAAAGCAGATTAAACCTTGCACCATGGCATGGAAAATAAAATATTAGGCAGACACTCTTCCTTCAAGTCTTTCATTTGGAAGGAAACAAGAAACTAGCGCTACACTGTCCTTTCGAATAAAATCGAGAAAATTATATGTCTTCCATCTAACTACCAAATATAATCAGAAATTATATGATAAATTAAAATAATATCAAGAAAATTAAATATTGCTAAGAATTGAAATTTAATAGTAGCCAAGAAGTGAGCCAGACACTGGATCCCAGTAACAGGTCATGGATCAAACAGGTGGTTTTTGATATAGCGACAAGGACATTAAAGCAATCAGTAAAAGAAACCTGTCTATCACAGTCAAATCCATCTCTTGCTGCCTTCGCTGCAAATAAATACCATGAGGCAAACGGTGATGATATAAAACAAACTTTAAAACATAAAATAAAATGGAAAGGAAATAAGAAGAAAAAATCATTAAATCAAAATATTGACCATAAAATCAAAATATTGAAGGGGACAATCCATAGGAAACTCACCTAATTTTTCAGAGAGCAATTCAGATTCACATTGTAGCACGTTTAATATCACAATATAACAAATTTAACGTCATGTACTTATGCATATAATTGAATCGCCAAGTGCAAGAGGGATAAATTAGATAGAAATTTAAAAAAAAAAATTCAAAAAAGGAGCTCTCTTTAACCCCCTGACAACGTAGCGTATCCCAGCCCTCACCCCTTCAACTGTCCATCAATTTAAAAGAAAGATGAAGACATAATTAATTCCATTGATCTATTTAGGGGTGTATACGGTACGGTACAATTCGGGAATTTACAAATCTCCGTATTGTCTTGAAATTTCGAGGATTTTAAAAATTAAGTATTGTAACTGTCTTGAAAATTCGGAACAATTCGGTATGGTTCTACAAAAATTCGGTACGGTTCTTCGGTTCTTTCAGTATAAAACAATACAATATAATACAATCCAGTATTTCGGATAATTCAATATTTTTAAAATTTTGCATACACATTAAATCACATTATTTAAAATGCAGAAGTTTAACACGCAGTAAACTTATTAAATAAATAGAAACACCACCACAGAGGAATGAATCGTTAACTAAGTCTTCATGTCTACTGTGAAAGGCACAGAAAATGAACCAAGGAAACCCAAAAATCAAACTATCATGTATCACATGCAGCAATAGTGTACACATATGCATTACGCATCAATTATTGTTTTTCATCCATGCTGATTGATCAGTCATACTGATCAATCAGCAAAACAAGCAAGGCCATCCTATCAACAATAGAAATGTTCCTCCTTAGGAGCAGAAACTGAACATGATGTAGGATTTTTAATGTACTTTATTTTCTGCATTTGCCCAATTCAAACAGCAATTACTTTATGTGAAGAATTACAGGTGCAACTGACAAGCTAAAATGGCAACAGTTAAAAGTACATGCATATCTTTTTAGCTCATCACATTCCCATTAATATAAAAGGAGTTCATTTTATATATCAGCTGATAGTGTATTTTATATTTTGCCACATCTAGAAACAGATAAGAAATAGTAAACGGACAGCCAAAACAATAATCTCATTGGAGGACATTGGATGCCTGAGCAAGTTATATCCTATCTATGCAATAATTTGCATGCTATAAATTAAAACTGTACAACTGATCGATACAGTTTGGTCTGGTTTCCAAGCACTCAAAACCAAACAGATTAAACCTCTTAACCAAACCAGTTTAGCACAAAGAACCAAACTGAACTCTACCAAAATATTTTTCAGTTTTAGGCCATTGCACATTTTGTATTAGCTTTTAATTGTGGTACTGTCTCATACACTTTTAATTTTATCATACAATTCGAGTAATATACAGCAATTATAAACATCTAATAAAAAATTAAACATTCAAACTAATCATGTAAATGCGTATACTACAAATGACAGATATGTATTACGTACATAAATAAATAACCAAACCAAACTAAAAACCAAACCAAATAAATTGATCATTTAATATATGTTTCTATAAAATTCAGCCAGTTCAGTTTCTTGTTAATTCCATTTGATTCGGTTTTCAGTTGCAGTTTGGCGCAGCCCTACACCATATAATCCTTAAGGAAGTGAATTCAAAATTTTAAAACTACTCATGAAGGTCATAGAACATTAACCTGGTGCAAGCGTGCCCTTTTCTGTAATATTTTATCTTCATATGATCCAACAGCTTGAATGAAATGCTCTATGTTGCTCAAATTTGGCTGAGAAAGCAAAACATAAATAACAATCAACATCAGAACCTGGAAAATTACTAAAAAACCAAAGCAGCTATTTAAATATCAAGGCATACTTTGCTTCATCAGTCAGATAACCACCCATGGCCCTGAATTCCTTCTTGTACACTGCAATCAGCAAGTTGATTGCACCCTAAAAAAATGAGTGAAAAAAGATCAATTTAGCTCATACATGATTTCCATTAAAAAAGAGATGTGGGAGATGGAACTGTACAAGGTACTCTGAGCACATTTAAAAATATATATATACTAATTTAATTTTTGAAAAAATAAGGATCTCAGTAATTTGATATCTAAATTCTAAACCATTGCTTCACCAACTAGATGAGCTCAACTATTTGAAATATTTTAGCAGAAAAATAAGCTAAGAAACAGATGATCTCAATCAATTAGAATAATTATTTCAAGTGCCAACAATGGAATAAAGACAATCTTCAAGTTTACAATTGGAAAGTCCATTTGAATTCCATGAATTTAGAATTAAAGGATTACAAAAAAAAAATTAGTTTTTTGCATGAACAAGGGGGCAAAAAGAATGTCATTTTAATTGCAAAGATAGAGCAATAAAAAGGAAACCAAGGGGGCAAAAAGAATATCATTTGCTCATTTTATAGTTGGGATTTAAAATTCGGAGCTGCTGCCAAATGAAAGTATATACAACTCAACACCATACTAAAATAATACCTCATATATCCTTTTCCAAATCTACGAAAGTTGTGACTTCTAAGCCATAAAATGTAAAGAATATTATATTGTGGCCATAATCTTAAAAGAACCAAAGACGATCATATTAAGGTGGAGAAATAATTAAGGTGGATAAATAATTATTACTATAATCATTATAAAATCAACAAATATCCTACACTACATTCGTCCTTTTCAAGATTAACATGTTAAAGATAAACATTTAAAACATTGCAATATTTTACATATATGCGTGTCGGTTTGCTTTGGTGGCCTTGCGGCCATATAATTGTATTGTTAATTTAAATACTCAATTACTTATATAGATATTGTGAAAAAATTAATGAATGTTAGTTAAGTGATAATGAAAGTAGATGTACTCATATAAAGACATTTAATCATTCATGATATAAAGATAAATAAAGTTAATTGATAACATAATTGCATATTTAAATAATTATATTAATTGATAAAATTTTTATATACAATAACTATATATAATCACATTATTGATTTACAACTTCATTATTATTATAGGTATTGTACGAAAATATATACATACTAGTTGAATGACACTAAAAATAAATGAAATTAATTGGTAAAATAATTATACACTTATATAATACAATAATTGGTAATATTTCATTATATATAATAAATATATTTAATTACATTATTAATTTAGATATTCATAAAGGTATTTTCCTAAAAATATATGAGTATTAGTTAATTAATACTCACAGTAAATGAAATTAATTGATAAAGTACTTATATGATAAATTGATTAACTTAAATATTTATATAAAAATTTATAAAGAAAATAAAATAGTAGTTGAGTGATATTAAAGATAGATTAAATTAAATACAAATTATTTTAGTTATATATTCATATTCATATTTATATAGAATGATTATTATAATAATTAAATTTATTTTCTTAATAATTAAAATATTTAGTTTAATTTATTAACTAATTATTATCTTAATTTTGTGTATTAAAATATATAACTTAAATAATTATGAATTTAAATTTATGCAGTACATATATAATAAAAATTATAAGTAATATTTATATATAAATTACTATTATTATATATAATAATTAATAAATATCGATTTTTTCGGTACAATTCAGTATAAGACAATTCAGTACAGTTCAATACAGTTCTCGGTTAAATATCCATATTCGTTTCAAATAAAGTCAATAGTATAATTCGGTTCGGTTCTAGTCAAAAAGTCAACGGTATAGTTCGGTGCTAGATCTTTTTTTCGGTTCTTCGATTCAGTACAGGAAGATCCAGACCGGTGTACACCCCTACACACACACACACAAATATATATATATATATATATATATATATATATATATATATATATATATATATATATATATATATATATATATATATATATATATATATGTATATATATATATGTAATTATTTAATTTATATTTCTATATTTAATTTAATTTTCATAAATTGAATACAATAATAGAGTTAATTAAAAAAATTAAATTGTTTAGGCCAATCTACCATCAAAACTATATCATTTTAAATATAATTGGAAAGTCTTTCAATTAATTAGATCCATCTGTCTATAATTTTTTTTTTAAATTTTGCTAATTTTATCTAAATATATAATAAAAATGATATCAAAGTGGGAGTTCGAATCTAAAATATACTTATATTACTCTGAAGTCCATTTAATATTTGAATTTATTATAAATTGGTTTCCAAATGTGAAACTTATTATGCTAGTGCAGAAGAAGTTTCTCACATTTATAATTAAGCTTTTTATATGTAAAATAAACCATTTTGTATGAAAAATTGGAATTAAGAGTTACATTTAAAAGTTAATACCGCTAGAATTTAGCTTTCTGTCACAAACATAATCGGAATTTCACATGCGTTTTATTTTTCATGAGTGCTTAATTAGAATATTAATTGATCAAAATTTTGGTATATATAATAACTATATATAATTACATTATAAATTTGCATACTCATATAGGTATTGTGATAAAAATAGATAAATATTAATTGATAATATTTCATTATATATACATTAACTGGTAATATTTTATTATATATAGACTCATATATAAATACATTAATTGGTAATATTTCATTATATATAATAAATATATTTAATTACATTACGAATTTAAATATTCATATAGGTATTGCTCTAAAATAGATGAGTATTAGTTAATTAATACTCAAAGTAAATGGAATTAATTGATAAAGTATTTATGTGATAAATTGCTTAACTTACATATCTATATAGATATTTAATAAATATTATTTATAAAGAAAATAAAATAATTATTGAATGATATTAAAGATATATTAAATTAAATACAAATTATTTTAATTATGTATTCATATTCATATATATAGAATAATTATTACAATAATTAAATTTATGTTTTCAATAGTTAAAATATTTAGTTTAACTTATTAACTAATTATTATCTTAATTTTATGTATTAAAATATATAATGTAAATAATTATGAAATTAAATTTATGCAGTAAATAATTTTTATACAAATTAGTAAAATTTCATCAATATAATAATTGTATATAATTGTATTGTTAATTTAAATACTCAATTACTTATATAGATATTGTGAAAAAATTAATGAATGTTAGTTAAGTGATACTGAAAGTATATGTACTCATATAACTACATTTAATCATTCATGATATAAAGATAAATAAAGTTAATTGATAACATAATTGCATATTTAAATAATTATATTAATTGATAAAATTTTTATATACAATAACTATATATAATCACATTATTGATTTACAACTTTATTATTATTATAGGTATTGTACGAAAATATATACATACTAGTTGAATGACACTAAAAATAAATGAAATTAATTGGTAAAATAATTATACACTTATATAATACAATAATTGGTAATATTTCATTATATATAATAAATATATTTAATTACATTATTAATTTAGATATTCATAAAGATATTGTCCTAAAAATATATGAGTATTAGTTAATTGATACTCACAGTAAATGAAATTAATTGATAAAGTACTTATATGATAAATTGATTAACTTAAATATTTATATAAAAATTTATAAAGAAAATAAAATAGTAGTTGAGTGATATTAAAGATAGATTAAATTAAATACAAATTATTTTAGTTATATATTCATATTCATATTCATATTTATATAGAATGATTATTATAATAATTAAATCTATTTTCTTAATAATTAAAATATTTAGTTTAATTTATTAACTAATTATTATCTTAATTTTGTGTATTAAAATATATAACTTAAATAATTATGAATTTAAATTTATGCAGTACATATATAATAAAAATTATAAGTAATATTTATATATAAATTACTATTATTATATATAATAATTAATAAATATCGGTTTTTTCGGTAAAATTCGGTATAAGACAATTCAATACAATTCTCGGTTAAATATCCATATCCGTTCCAAATAAAGTCAACAGTACAATTTTGTTCGGTTCTAGTTAAAAAGTCAACGGTACAATTCGGTGCTGGATCTTTTTTTTCGGTTCTTCGATTCGGTATAGAAAGATCCAGACCCGTGTATATCCCTACATATATACATTAGTTATTCGAAATGCATTGGTCCGACTAATTTAAATTTATATTAAATGAATTCATAAAGGAGTCAAAATGCTCTCTTTTAATTATTTTAAAATGCTTTGTATTTAAAAATTTGATTAAAAATCTTTTTGTTTAGCATTTGTATTAAATTTTAAAATAAACTTTCTTTTTATTTTTTTCTTCTCTTTCACATTCTCCCGCCCTCAAAAATAATCTTCCTTGATTAGTGATATTAATCTCCTCTTTCTTTTCCAGTTGCTGAGCTTTTCTTGGCTCTTAATTGCCTACCTGAAGCAATCGAGAAAATCAAAGGCAAAAGAAGAAATAAATGAGGGCAAAAATCAATCAATTAGCATTCAGAGTTAATTACAAACAGGGATTTTCTGGAGGACTATTTATTCTAAACTGAGAGCAGTTCTAATTTGGATGAGGCAAAAACTTTTAATCAGAACCAGGAAGCAACTTTC